>CABFVZ010002070.1:64217-115303 GCA_902151445.1 Timema monikensis | reverse complement strand
GTCACACTACATACAATACTCTAATTTTCCTGGATAACAACTTGTATATCTCAAACGTCATAAAGACCCCAGCAAATACTTTTTAAAAATTAATTTAAATATGACGGAGATCTCTTAACCATAATATAAAGTGTATTGTCTGGCAGATGACAGACTTACTAAATTTCAGGTGAAATTTGTATTTTCTCCCTGTTTACTCTGTATCTTTCGAATGTTTAAACCGGCTATTATTATGACCATTTTGTGATCAAAAGTTAGCGTTCACCATAACAGGTCCAACTCAGTTCCCGGCTCGCGCGAGGTTTGGGAGTTAAAGGGAAAAGAAAAGACCAAGATATGCCAGAAATGTATGCATTGCATTCGTATTTGAATGACTACTCGACATTTTCCGCTGTTACGATGGGGGAAAAGCGACAAAGTTTATTGTTAATAACAACATTATGCCCCCCTATTATGACAAAATGAAGATTTGTACACAGTGCTTATCTGTTAAGCCATTCTAGAATGGCCAAAAAACGTCCTTTTCAACGCAGTTTTTATCCAAATATCATTTAATACTTCTATTAACTCTTTATTTCCATAAAAAAAATGATCAACGTGTAATAGTGTTGTTGTAAATTTACTATTTCTATCCGACTATCACAGAGTTTATTGGCATGTGATGTACGCTCTTATTATTTAAAGATACAGAAGAAAAATTTTTTTTATACAAACTAAATTGTATATTTTAAATTATTATTTTTAGTCTGTATGCTATACACAAATTTTAAACTTAATGTTTCTATTTGTTGCACTTTAGTAAGAGTTGATCTGATACCATTTTTAATCGAAAAATAAAATATTTTACTTATTTTAATACCGAAATACAACTTTTTATTTCACGAAATCTTCCATTTCACTTACCACAAACAATGAGAGTTTGCTCCCTTGAACTGCTTGACCACCGACACAGTAGTTAAGTATACCTTAAGAGACAGTGCAAGTTGCTTAAAATATATTACGAGTTTGGTAGGAAGAGATTTATATAAAATACAATGGAAGTAGTTTAATTAAATGTAGTTTACATACATATTTTTGAAATTAAAAGCCTATGCTGGCTGGTTCCAAAATATCAAACTTTTTTATTTTTCTAAAGAGAATTGATATTTTGTTTGGTGACCTAATTATTCTCAAAACGAGTTTGAAAACAATGCCTCTGTGAATGCGCGTCGTATTTTTCGAAATAGCTATAGTTCAATTTTCTTAGGAAGAATCTTATCTAACCTCTAGAAAAGTTATTGCTTTCATCCACTTTCACGTAACCCGTTTTGGTGGTCGCATGTTCTGGTATATAATATTGTTTATCTTAATGTTGTCACACGTGCAACGGCTGTGGAAGAAGCCTAGTTTTACAAGGGCTGACACAGTGACTGCCAATCACTGTGAATAATCACTGGTACAAATCACTGCTCTTTTAAACTGTTTCGCCCATCTCTACACTGCTTAGTGGTTAGAATGAAAACAAAGTTCGGAAGCTCCCGAACATTTATTTTCGGTGGTAGGGGGCTACACGGTCTGCACTGAGCAATGCTCTCTCGACGATTCGTCCGCGCCGGTGCGGTGTGGTGCGGCTCCGTGTAACCGGTCCTATAGCATAACTAGGACATAATTAGGGCTATGCGTGTAACCTTAACGGTAGTTAAAAAAAACTTTCACATATTCATACGTCAAATCACGTGATCTGCAATTATAACTTTTGATTGATATTATCAACCTATCTTTAAAATTAATAGGCCTTACTATTTTATTTTATTTTTAAGTCTTATAAATTTTGGACGCAAAGAATGTGTTTCGTCCTACCAAAATCATACTATTCATCGTTGAACATTTCGTTATAGCTTCCATAATTATATGAATATAAACTTCTCCACCGAATTAAGTATGAAAACATCACCCATGTGTTTGGATGGCCGGAGGGGGAGGGGGATAAGATTTGAAAAGCAGAAATTCGAAGTGACTGCCTACTTGGCAGGTTCGCGGCTGGAACGTAATAAAGCTGTGAGGTATTTAATTTCGTCAGCCCGACCTCCCCCTCCCCACTTTTCCTCTCTTTATATCCCCCCTCCCTACCCCCTACCCCTTCTTTAACACTCCTCGCCGGTTTGTTAGAGGATACTTTAAGGCTCTCGTCACATTCAGATTAGGTCTAATCATTAATTTTTAATTTGTCCATTTTGTTTTATTCGTTGGACCGCCTCTGTGGTCTAGTGATTATAGAGTTCCGGGCTCGATCCCCGGCGCTTGCAGATTTTCTGTGGAACAGTGCGTCCTAAACGGGATTAAACTCATCCTCGTGAAGTGAAATGAGGAGCTACTTGAATAAAGAAGTATCTGGTCTAGAAAACTGAGATTAATGGATGGAGGGCTCGTTTTGCTTACCACACACACCCTCTTTCCGCAGAAGTTGGCACTATCTTGCCAACAGACAGAGGACGCTCGGTCGGTATATCTCGAGTGCAGGTTGGCGTCATGAAGTTCTTTTTTAGCACCGCATCTTAATACCCCTTCGGGTTATACGCCTATGTACTAATTACACTAATGTATTAGGGAATATTAAGGTGCTAATTTAGAGGAAGTGCACCTTCATTTGCGTGGAGGGAGAGCTGAAACCCGTTTAGGGAAAACCACACTCAATGCACCCTATCTCATCTTCGGTAGTATAGTACAACACGAGAGTAGCGCGTTAGACCACGCTGTCACTGAAGCGGGTGTTTTTGTTTGTTGGTATACGTTTTGAAGCAAGCCTATCACCTTAGACTGCGTGATTATCAGTACGGTTAACGCCTTACAGTCTGACTCTTTAAGTGGTAATGCAGGTGGATGATTATTGTCGGGGACTCTGGTTCGATCCCTAAGTGTGTTCGGGTTTGTTTTTTGCACTTGTGTTGTTTCTCCAATTGAGGTTGATCGCACTAATGCGGGTGTACTTCCTCTGTAAATAACCTTATTCATTCTTACCCCATAAATTAAACCTCTAACTAACTACTAAAACAGAATTAGTAGCCTACATACTTTATTATATAATATATTTTAATTAGAAACAAAAAAATCTGTTATCGGTAAACTACCTTACAATAATTTTTGTTCTCATTACAATTGTTCTTCTTTTTTTATAATCGAATAAAACAGTCCACAGAAATACATTTTGAACAAAATTGTTTTAGCAATTTTTTTAAATTCACATTTTTCAAAATCAGTCAGTAACAGTCAGTAAACAAATTCGAGTGCAATTTTTTATCATGTAAAATACTCCATAGATACTCATTTTGAACAAAATTGTTGAAACCAATTTCGAAATATGTCAAATTTTCAATAATAAGTCTTTTTTTGAAAGGCCGTTAGATTACTTAGCTTGTAAAACTCTCCCTAGATTATATTTTGGACAGAATAACTAAATCAGTTTTTAAAAGTTTTGTAATTTCAAAATTCATTCATTAGTAAACTACCCTTAATTTTAGGGATAGATTCGAAACTTTGATATTTCCTTGAGGTATGGATGGCCATATAGCATCTAAATATCAAGTTTGAATGAAATCTGTCAAAATGTTTCGGCTGTCGCCCCAGTTTCATACATATATAGGGCTACACAGGTCTACGCGCTTCCTTAGGTGACAGAGCGGGGAAAACCAGTTGAAGTGGGAAGTTTTTACTTAGGCGCTCGTATAGTCTGTTCCCTGTATAGGCGATCTAGCAAATATGGTCAGCGTTTAAAAACAAATAAGAGTGGTTTGATTTTTTGCACGAGTGAAGTGAGTTCTCTGTTTAAACTTCGCCGATTTGTATTTGTTTCTTTCTGTGGTGGATATGTCTCGCAATCACTTTTGAACGCATTAACCGATTTAATTNTTTGGGAGAGAAAATCAAACTAAAGGTCGGGGAGTAATCAACCCTTATAAATATAAACACGGTTTTTAACATTAATTATTACATGTATACCTTTTGGGGCATTCACTGATAACTAACACGGCTGAAAATTTGTGACTAGGTGCAAACTACTTTAATGGCATTAAATAAAAATTAAAGATTTTAATCATAAAAATTGGGGATGGAGGGGATGAAGCAGGGGCCCCGGAAAAGAAGTTGGCCCAGAGCTCCACGTCTGTTAATGACAGCCATGTTCAAACAGATTAATACTTGCTCGTTTTGAGTTCGGGATAACATAAAGCGTCAAGATACATCATCAAAAAAAAATAAAAAAAATAATGTCACGATCACAATACTTTATCTAAATGAAGAAGTAAAAATTATAAAGTATATATTTTGCTAATACAGTAGGATTAGGATACGACATAGGTTGGTTTGCAAGATTGGATAGTTCGTACCCACCTCGATTTCCCCTGAAATTCTTATCCATATCAATGATTTAAAAAAAATACATTTAATTCGAATTTTCAAATTAATTATTTGGATAATTTTAAGCTTATACTTTGTTTAAAAAAAATCTACTCATTTCAAACCTAACTTAACGACGGTGGAACGCTGACAGATGGGGAGATTCTTGAAGAAGTAAAGCACAAAAATATCCACGAGTCCTCTTATGAAGAAGACAGCACAAACATCCAAGCAGAAGAACCAATACCTTCCGTTTCTGAAACATTTACAATGATGGAAAACCTGATAAGATTCACAGAATCCCAACCAGGCGTAAAAGACAACATTTTTAATGTACTCATTGATCTTGAAGATTTTTATTTATTGTGTCAAAATAAGACAAATTACAACAAACCACGATTACTATTATTATTACCGCGTCTTACTACCTGTTCGGTTTATACGCACTCTAATGTGTAATGGTAGGGTGATTGTGAGATGAAATGGAGAACCTACAGTTTAACGTGGAATCCGAACCATGGTGGAAGCCTGGCATTCTACACATTCACAAGTTGTTATTAATACACGTCTTGTCAGAGGTGAAGGAAGGGTTTGGTAATCAGATAAATCTGTGCTGGGACCGAGGATTGAACCCCGGACTCTCAGCACAGAAGTCTAACACCTTACCCCTAGACCCCCAGGTCACCCTGCCATTATTACTAATTGTTTCAAATGTAATGGCAAAAACTTATTTTAATCTGAAATTTGTATAATGTTATATTTTTCAAAGTTTTTATATTTTACGTTTGAATTTTCTTGTTTTGTCAGGTACATATAGATTGTATATGTGGGTCTTATATAGCATTATAATTATAAAATGTATTTGCTTATAAAATATGTAAAATAATTTGAGATTGTTGATTTACTGTGTACCAGCTGCCTAGGTATTAATAAAAATTGTTACTTCGAATTTTGGATATATATATATATTATAATTTTGAATTCAATAAGTTATACTGTATAAGTTAGCCCCTATAAAATGTGCATCGGGTTTACGTATAAATAAAACAAGTTGAACCTATTTCTGTTGCTCTGAAAATGTGGTATACTAGAGCCTTAATCCGGCTCTCCAGTGTGGTGTTGGTGGAGGGGGTGATTGGGAGGGGAAGCACCCGACCCTCCTCCCCCTTTTCAGCCCTTCTAACACCCACACCCCCTTGTTATAAAGCTCTTAAAACAGCTGGCTCAGAATATCACCCTTCCACACATAGCCTACAATGCCATTATTAAACAACAGTCCTCACAAACGTTGACGTTAGCGTATTTAAATCTCTTTTTTATTAGAAAATATACGGAGAGGTGTTAGAAATTTATTCTTGTTGAGCTGTAGGCGGATAGAATGTTTGTAGATAGGATTTTGATATGATATTTTCAAATCATCATTACATTCATTCTTTCTTCTATAAACTGAAAAGTTTTATTGTTGGATGGAAGATGACACGAGCTAAGGATTCAGTAGAAACAAAGAGTTTAATTTTCTTCACACGGTGATATCAACAGTTCTTGAATATCTTTCATGAGAATATTAGCGTTTTAGATTATTCGACCATCAACATTTTATAGCACTGTTTAAGGGGGGGAAAAGTGTATAATTGGAAGCTATATCTTTATTTTGGTTGGAATAACAGTAAAGAAAATTCAAACATATTTCTTTGCGGTCAATATTGATAAATAACATTTTACTATTTAAATTGTGTTATTTTATAGGTATTGATAATATCTATCAAAAGTGGCAGCTGCAGATAACATGATAATGTATGAATATATTAAAATTGTTTTATTATCTTTAGTAACTAACGTCTACTGTTCTTCCTACCAAAAGTATAGGCCCTACTTTATGAAAAGTTATTCAACGGTCTCAAATCATGATAGTTCGCGAGTTATAAGGGGTCATACTTGCTATGTTATGCTTTTTGCTTACCCTTGTTTGGGTAAAGTAATTAATTTGTGGGGTTGGAATTTAGTTTAACTAGACATTCGTATGAGGTGTACACAATGAAATGTTTATAGTAATAATATTTTTAATATTATTACTACTAATATTATTATTATTAGATGTTCTGTCTTTCGACATGTCTATTCCTTTTGTCAATTGAACTTAGACCGTCAATGCACCCTGTCCTCTGCCTCCTCCTTCCTAAAGTACTCTTTCCCTCAACCTTTCCTTCTATTATGTCGTGCAGAAAACAGCTCCTCTTAAGAATGTGTCCTGTCCGATCTAGTTTGCTTTGAAACGTAAAATCACATACATTATTGTTCTTTTCTCAGCCACTCTTCATATAACTTCTTCATTTGTCATTGTATCTGTTCACCTGATCTTCTCAAGTATTATCCAGCACCACATATCAAAGCTCTCAAAGTAACCCCCCTCCCCATTTTCCCAAGAGTCCAAGTTTTTGCTCCATACAGCACAATGCTCCAAATGTAGAATTTCATCAGTTTCTTAGTCAGCTCCAAACTCAGCTTGCTGGTCAGCAGTAACTTCTAGTTGAAATCTTCCTTAGCCATGGTGATCCTCGACCTAATTTCCTTTGTGCAGCAGGCATCTTTTGTCAGCAGAAGGTACTTAAACTGCTCTCGGTTTTCCAACTCCTGGTTTCCAATTTTTATTTTCAGCGGCTCTTCTAATTTTTTAAATCCCCATCACTCGTAACTTCTCAATGTTGATCTCCATGACATTTCTTCTCACTATTTCCACCAGATGGTGCATCATTTCCTGCAACTCTTCTTTATTTTTGGCCAGCAATGCTAGATCATCTGCTTATTTTATTGTGTATTAATATATATTATTAATATAAATATGTATTAATGTTATAACTATCCATTCTCTACACTTCATATGAATGTATATTTATACTAAGGTTAAGCCCCATATATTAATTACTTTACCTTAACAACGGTATACAAAAAACATAAAATATCAAATTTTACTCGTTAGAGTTCGTGAACTGTAGTGATTTTAAATCATTGAATCACCCTTTGTAACTTATAGTACAGTAGCCCCATGGTTTCTTTGGTGCTGACTGACAGTTCACAGTTGACTTCTGGCAGTCAACATTTAGGTATAATACCTAAATTTTGACTGTCAGAAGTGACAGCTGCTAAACACATGTTTTTGCAGATCATATGGTGCAGCGTAGGGGTACATCATTTGGTCTGGTAGCTTTTCAAAGCCGTCAGCTGTCAGCTGTGAGCTGACACTCAGCACCAAAGAAGCCATGGAGCTACAGTAGTTTATACACTTGTTAAAATTGTGCAATACCTTAACTTGAACAATAGTAAGAAGCGGTGCAAAAAAAGTGTTTTTCTCCTTTTAGTCAGGGTGACGTATTTCGCTAACTTAATGAGCTGCCTATGCTAATTCTTGCGATCTTCCGTTACAGCAACTTCTGGGTTCTGACAGAGTCCCAGGTTTGAACCCGTCCCACACGGATGGGAATGGTTCACTCAACGAGGCAGTGAGGTGAGTGATCTACTTAACTTATTTCTGTATTTTGAAATCAAATTAACCAAAAATTATATATTTCATAGTTGATAAAAATAACTTGTTAAGTTTAAATGGTTTCATAGAGTGTAAATTTAAATACATATTAAAATAAATAATACCATAAAATCTTCAAGCTTAACTTAATTTTTTTAGCACTGCGTTTTACTTCCTGTTCAGGCTATACACATGATTATATACGTCTTTATTGAATACGCTAATGAATTAGTGATGAGAAAGGTTTAATTTAGAGTAAGGACATCCGCATTTTCGTGGAGGGAGGGTGAGAAACCATTTAAGGAAAAAACTTTCTGTATACATCCGGGATTAGAACCCCGACCTTCCTGTCATCGTCAGTTCAGTCTATTGCCAGAGTGACGCCTTAGACCGTGCGTCCACTGAAGCATGTCTTTTTTTATTATTATCATTAATATTTGGTTCGGATTGTCATCAGCATTTGTAAACCACACATAAAATAAACTCTTAGATTCTCTTCCCTTAACTGCTTTCGTGCCCCTAAAAGATTAAAGTCTATATTTATAGTCTATGTTTGTAGTTCTACTATCCCCCATTCGAAATGAATTTCTTGTTGTCCGTATAGGTCACAGGGTGTCTTGACAGCTCAGCTCAGTTGGTAGCATGTCTGTCTACTGACCTAAGGGTCCTGGGCTCTATTCCCGCCATGGCCAAAAAAACTATAATTGGTTAACTTGAGGTTTCCGCTTTCGCAGTGATGAATTGACTTGCGGGGGTTGGATGTTGTGTCTATGCTAGACTTTAGACAGTTGGATGGAGGTTGTTGGAAGCCGCTCGTTGCTCTTCATCCACGCGTTGCTTGTGGGTCAATCAGTTATTCTAACACCTCACCTAAACCTTTACACTACAAAGCGTTTGAAATAGGTGTTCTTTTTTTCCCCATTAATGTTTGCATTCATGAATACATAATATCAATAATTATTTGTATTTAATATTTATTTTACCACGTCTTACTACCTGTTTAGGTTGTACGCATATCATGATAACATTATTTTAGTGGGGTGTGGATGAGGAAGGAAGCATTTTAGATGTAAGTGACGCGCATTTGCGTGGAAGGAGAGTGGGAAACCTTTTAGGGTTGGGAAAACCACTCCCACTAGACCCGGCTGGGATTCGAACCTCGACCTCCCCGTCAGGCCAGTCTAACAAAAGAGTGATGTCTTACTTAGACCATTCGGCCACTCAAATGGGTAATAACTAATTAAAGTAGTAGTAATTTTGAGCCAATTTCGTAATGATACCTAAGATCAAGATTATTGAAAAGCTAATAGAATTAATACACTCATCTGCCTTTTAATCACGTTCGCTTTCATGAAGATTGTCCACTCCTTAAAACTTTGATATCCTGTGTGTCCCCCACCCCTCTTCGCGCCCACATAGACCCCATCCCGTTATTCCTATTGAAATGTGTACTCCCATCAATGTTTTTTTTGTAATCTAATAAAGGAAGGAAACCGCAGTGCAGCCACACGTTGAAAATGTGATTTCCCTTCTTAACCAGCAGCATTTACCCCCCTGTGCTGAAATATAATACCACACAGCATAAATCTCATAACAGTTTTTTTATTTTCCTTTTTTACTTCTGGGCAACTGAGTCCTACCAGTTTCGTAACATCAAAATCATAAAACAAAGACACACAAAAATACGCCGTAAACGAATTATGAATTTCTTTTTTCTTTTTAGTTTCCTTTCTTTTTTAAAGAGACAAATTACATTAAGCATGGTTTTATTCAGTTTACAATGTAAGTGAAATGTTCCTAAAAATGTTTTCTGGATGCTATGTATATGTGTATTGTAAATCTGATTTTTTTTTTAATAAAAGCGTATATAGTATGTTCGCCGGTCTCGTCCACAAGTTTGGTTAAAACTCTTTTAGGGTTTGGAATAAAATCAGTTGATTTATTCCTACCACCGTATGTTTTATCATACCAGTATTTGAATAATGAATAATAAATGTGTAGTTTACATGCATACAAATATTTAAACTACACGCTATCTAGTCAAATAAGAACATATACCAGTAAAATCCTATTCTTAACATTCCCAGCACATGCATTAAGTCATAGGCTTCTGCAATATATGCTAACGAACAGACTCTAGTTATCAGATAAAGCTCCAGTACATACTAGAACACATAAAGTGAACATAATATAGTAAGCAGACGAAACCCCATTACCTACATTCACTATTGCTGGAACATATGCTAGCGACCATACTATAGTTAGCAGATGAAGCTCCAGTACATACTATAACACATACCAGTGACCATACTATAGTTAGCAGATGGAGCTCCAGTACATACTATAACATATACCAGCGACCATACTATAGTTAGCAGATGGAGCTCCAGTACATACTATAACACATACCAGTGACCATACTATAGTTAACAGATGGAGCTCCAGTACATACTATAACATATACCAGCGACCATACTATAGTTAGCAGATGAAGCTCCAGTACAGACAGTATGTGCGGCGGGGCGAACCAATGATATGGTAACCGGGTTTCCGGTAAGTTCGTTATCCCCCAGTTTGTGAAGTAATGGAATCAGGAACCCAAGTTCTCCCGGGTTCCCCTGTCCGTAATCCAATCGGGAGCGAGGAGGCGCGCTATTGGTCGGAGGAATAACTCGAGAGGGGTTGTATGGAAAGGAGTGGTGAGAACATCGGATGCAAGCCTAGAGGGGGTTGGAATTGATAAGATACTTGTCTCTGACAAGTGTTGATACTAATAGTATTCACATGATACTGAAGGCGGGATTGGAGAAGCCGCTTGGAAATGCGATTCAATTTCCTGATGGCAGTTAGGAGATTCTATGACATGATTTGTAAAATGGAACACACCGAAAAGGGGTTGTGGAAGCTCCTTTTTACGCCCGTTTCTCTAAATAAGTATCTCCATATGGTAATGTGATTGTACCATCATTTTCTTTAAAAGTAAATGAATTAGTCCTATGAACTTTTTATTTTTTATTTACTTTTTAAATATTACAATAGCTTGGTTATTTTTCGACCGAGCGTACCGAGGTTCTGTTTTAACTTGACCATTTGGAGTTTTGTCCGTCTGTCTGGATGTTTACTCCGTTATAACTGCCATATGTGTTGACCGATTTTAATAAATTTTGGCAGAAACATTCTTTAAACGTGGGTCTACAACATTTATGTACTTGTAGTCTAAATGGCTTTTTTTCAATATGGCTTTCCGTTTTAATGCGACAGTCGTTCAAAAAGTATTTTTGTTTAGACTATTTCAAATTATTTGAATTTAAAATTCTAAGAAATCAATCGAGTATAATCTACCTAAGGTGTATTCTTTTAAATATCGATCTAAACATAAACTAATTACTCTAATGTACTAGGGTTGTGTAATGTTTAATTTGGAAAAAGTTTACCCGCATCTGCGTGGAGAGAGGGTGAAACACTATTTAGAAAATACACTACACCAAACCGGGATTCGAACCATGATCTCCCATCATCGGCAGTCCATTATGTTGCAAGAGTGACGCCTTAACGGCCAATGTTTTTTTTTTTGCTAACTGCACACTATTCGCAAGTCTTCTCTGCAACCTGAATGTCAAACTCTCCATTAAACAGGAAATTTGTGGGATTTTCCTCGCTTAGATCACTAAGTGTTGTGTAAGAAACAAAAGCTCTAGTTTATAATTAATCACTCAACTTTATGATTGTAAGCCATTAAATTCTCCGGAAAATAAATATCTTAGCAATATTGTTCTACTATTTCTTTTTTTAATCAATATTGAATGAAACTATTATTTTTTTCGTCAACAAGAAAATAACGCTAACATTTTCATGGAACACCCGTTGATAGTCACTGGCTCAGACTATTCAACCAGCGAGGCGGGTTCAAATCAATTTAACTGAATATTTTGTGCTACCATTTGAACACTAAATAGTTAATACTTCTTAGAATATTGTTGGTTGCCCAACAGTCCCCTTGGTTAGTTATTATGTGCCGCAGGCCTGGTGATCGCCATCAAGGTGATAAATTAATCAGTAACTGTTTATTGTTCCATACAATTAGCTATTGCAGACCAGGTGATCCTCAACATGGTGGTAGGGTCATCAGTATCTGCTTGTGTTTTTTATAAGATAGATCCCTTAGATATAGTGATTGTTAACATTGAGGTAGGTTCGTCAATAATGGTTTATTGTTTCTGACAGATAACTGTTGCAGACCAGGTGATCCTCACCATGGTGGTAGGGTCATCAGTTTCTGCTTGTGTTTTTTATAAGATAGCTCCCTTAGATATAGTGATTGTTAACATTGAGGTAGATTCGTCAATAATTGTTTATTGTTTCTGACAGATAACTGTTGCAGACCAGGTGATCCTCACCATGGTGGTAGGGTCATCAGTTTCTGCTTGTGTTTTTTATAAGATAGCTCCCTTAGATATAGTGATTGTTAACATTGAGGTAGATTCGTCAATAATTGTTTATTGTTTCTGAAAGATAGCTGTTGCAGACCTGTTGATCACCAACAAGGAGGTAGATTAATCAATAATAATATTGTTTATTGTTTTTGACAGATAGCTGTTGCAGACCTGTTGATCACCAACAAGGAGGTAGATTAATCAATAATAATATTGTTTATTGTTTCTGACAGATAGCTGTTGCAGACCTGTTGATCACCAACAAGGAGGTAGATTAATCAATAATTGCTTATTGTTTCAGACAGATAGCTCTTGCAGACCTAGTGATCGTCAACAAGGTGGATCTAGTGTCACCGGAACACGTAGAACAACTCAAAAAAGAGATACGGTGAGTGACTTTGTCATCCGATTTGACCTATCATAATTTTTTTTTAACTACACATATTCGAAGAACATATTTTTTATGGTACACCTTTCCTCATGATTTTTATAAAATTATAGTTGGTAAATAAACCCCGAATCCATTTTACCTTATGTTGAAACAAATTTTTGAGATTTTATTTTTTTCGAAGACCTCTCATTAAATGTATCTGAACTTTAATTATTCTTCCTCACCCTAATATAACTATTGTTAGAAGAACGTTTTGTATTTACATCAAATTTGTAGAACAGGATTGATATGGATTGATAATAAATAATTTAAATAATATAGGCCTACCTTTTAACAGTATTATTATTATTATTATTATTATTTAGCACCGCGTCTTACTACCCGTTCGGGCTATACGCTTTAAGTACTAATTACGTTAATGGATTAGGAATAGGGAAGGTTGAATTAGAGGAAGTGAACTCGCATTTGCGTGGAGGGAGAGTGGAAAACCATTTAGAAAAAAAAACAAAAAAAACAGTTCACCCGACCAAGATTCGAACCTCGATCTCCCCGTCCTCAGCAGCCGAGCTCTACACGACAAGCGCGTTAGTCAACTACGCCACCGAGGCGGGTTTTCTTACAGTAAAATTAATTTACTTTCGTCTTAACAGAAATACAAAATGTTCGGATTTTCATTGTAGAGGGAGTTCTGTATTGCACGATTTTACTGCATAATTTGGTTGTAACATGATCAGCAAATTAAGGATTATTTTTCTGTAACGCGCTCCCAAGACAGCTATTACGCGATTTAAGGTAGCGTCTTAGAGAAGTTTGACGTAAACAAATATTTTTACCACCGCGTCATATTACCCGTTCGGGTTATACACCTTTATACTAATTACTCTAATGGCTTTATGTATCAGGAAGGTTATATTTATATGAAGTGTACCCATATTTGCTTGTAGGGAGAGTGGAAAACTATTTAGGATAAAAATACCCTCAGTACACCGACCGAGATTCGAAGCGTGATCTCACCGTCATCGGCAGTCTAGTTTACTGTGAGAGTAGCGTGTCATACCACGTGGCCACCCAAGTGGATTTCTGTAAATTAATACCAACTATGGCTCATCATTTCGGCGGATTAGCTAAATTTTCATTGTTTTGTTTGTTCCTAATGCCATTTACTTTCGTAAGTAGGCCTTCACAGTGGCTTTGCTCTTTACAGGTTTTTATGCTTTATGTAATCAAAGTATTATTTCAATATTTTAATGTTTATTATTTAATTTTTTGACATTATTTTTACTTTCTCACCTAAGAGAAGGTATTTTAATCGTAAACATTTTGACATCGAGGTTATGATGACTCTTTAAGTTTCATGTGGACCAGAACTCAAAATAGTGGATATCTGTGGCCACAGATCTGTTCACTGGATTTTGTTCAAAATTGAATTTCAGATATTTATATCGCTATACCTCGGAACGTTTTCAGTTTTACTTTGACCCTAGCTCTTAAGATTAAGGTAGTTTACTGAACTAATTTTTTATTTGAATTCATAATTTTTAGAAAATGGCTTAACAATTTTGTTTGAAATTATTGATATAAGCTGTATAAGCTTTACTTGGTTTTTGAGTAAAAATTTGTTAAAGTACTTTAAATATGACCCTTATTTTACCTTTCTCGACCCCTCGTAGATAAAGTATTGTGATCGTAAAAATAGATTGAGATTTTGATAGGCCTTTCATAAGGCTCCCTCGAGGAATTTTTGGAATTAGATATCTAACTTTAAAATTGAGGGTTGTTTATTAAAGGTAAAAAAAAAAAATACAATCGATTTTCTCAAAATCCCCTTTAACGATTTTTATTAAATTTTGTATTTAGACACCCTTTAAAATTACAAACAAAATGGCTTTCATTTTACTGTAAAATGACTTTTTCTAAAATACATTAATTTATAGGTAGTTAACATGTTACAAATTTTAAAAAATTTGAAAAAACTTTATCATTGCTTTTAAGATTTAGTAAAAAATATGTAAAATATGTAAACTATTTTCCTTGATAAATAATATTAAATTTTCTATTTTTACAAATAAAAATTATTTTAAGATATTTTATATATAGCAGGTTTTTAAACATTTGAAATTTGTAAAATTAGTTGAACAATTTTGCTTAAAATTTAATTAAAAGAGTGTTTAATGGGATTAGTAAGAATATTTGATTGTTTTTCTAAGGAAAACCTACATAATAGTAGTAAACTGAAAAACTATTATTGAACATTTTGTTTCCATCTTTATAATTAACTAGATGAACAAGTTTGTATGATTGCGTTATATAACATTTAGTTTTATAATCAACACAATGTAGATAAGAAGTGGAAAAAAAAAATTGTTTGTAAAATAATTAAATATTAACGGAGAGTGATATTTAATAGTTCTTGCGATTATTTATTAGCCTAACTCCTAACCACTTTCCTTCCATTTAACTAAGGTTTTCTTTTGCTTTTTTTGTTTAATTTATGCAACTAGCGCGTTAAGGTAACTGTCCACTATCCCGCATCGGATTTATTAGTTGACCGCAATCCGGATTTCCGAAGGAGGCGGTTCCCAACATCTACTGTTCAGTTCTATCATGTCACCTTTTGTGTGTCCTAATATCTAATGACATCATTGGCACGAGTGGTCGGTTTTAGGATATACGCTACTAGAGGCAAATACTCTAGCTGAACCCCTCAAAGTTATTAATAATCTAACTGTTAGTGTTGTAACTAATCTAACTTTACTTTAAAGTATAATTTTTCTGATAAAAAATACTTTTTAAAAAATTTATTTCAAGTATTTTTTCCGTTGTTTTTAAGCTTATCACAGTTATTTTGACAAAAATAACAAATTCTTGATTCGTGATCACGGTTAAATAAACTTTAAAAACGTTCTCCAGACGGCAGACCTTTACTGTGTAACCAGTGATGGGAGGAGAAAATAACAACCTCATACGCGGTAGTTCGTGAACTGGTGGAGGACTAAACTGAAATATGTACGTTGATCGCGAACGACTGAACTATAGGATGTATTTCTATCGGTCGCAAACGATGAATTTCGATAACGATTGAACTACAAGAAGTAGTTGAAGAAGTATTAATAATCACTCATTTAATTGAACTAAATCACTTTGAACTGTTCTCAAAAGTGAACTGTACTGCCCATCTCTAAACTAAATAGAGAGAATAACGCTGGGAAGTTCGAATACGAATGGTGCGAATGGTGGGGAATGCATGTACTACTCAGCTTTACAGATGAAGTCATCCGTACGCACCGCACGGATCTTATTTTAATCTGTCTCCCGGAATTCTTATCGGCATTGCCGATGTCAGATGCATACGATGAGTGCAGGTGAACGCAGTCTCAATTTAAAATAATGTAAAGAATACAAAAATCCTATGTGTTGTCCGTCCAATAAGGGCTAGTGGATGCTTTACCTTTAGGGGTCATCCATCCCCACGTAGTGTTGGGTTTTTCTCTGCCGTTTTTTGGCTCCCACTCCCCCCCCCCTCTCCCAACCTGTGTTACGTAACTTTTCACATCAAGAGTGTAGCGTAATTCACAATGAATGATAAACGAAAAGAAACCTCTGGAGGACCATTGTTACGAACACGGACAAATGGACTGTATGGTGGAATGGGAATGGGTAGAGGCAACTCTCCTTCACTTTATGTTGTCACAATGTCACAATGGTAGTGTCTTGGAGCAGTCCTCTTCATTAACACACGCACACGAATAAAAGAGACTGGAGTTCTTCCGGGTGAAAGGTTACGGAACCTTACCTCACTTCTGGCTCTACAGTAGCCCCATGGCTTCTTTGGTGCTGACTGACAGCTCATAGCTGACAGCTAAAAGCTTTGAAAAGTTACCAGACCAAATTATGTATCCCTACGCCGAATTATATTATCTGTAAAAACATGTGATTAGCAGCTGTCACTTCTGGCAGTCATAATTTAGGTATATACCTAAATGTTGACTGTCAGAAGTCAGCTGTGAGCTGTCAGTCAGCACCAAAGAAGCCATGGGGCTACTATACCTAGTATCAGTGCACGACTAACTAAAATCGGCAGTGCGAAAAACTGCGCCAGCGACACTTGGCGGGAAAACAATAGAGTGGTCCAGGTATGTTCGTGTTGCCTCCAAGAGTGAGGAAAGGTTAAGGAAGGTAGGAAGGGTTAAGAAAGTATAAGGGAAAACCAGGCAGGACAACCTCAACAATAGGAAATCATACAAACACACAATATTACGTTTTTCACCTTCTTTAACAATGCAACACAAAGAAGAACAAATAACAAAACATAACAATCAAATCATAAACAAAAACACTTCAATTTCGAGGCATAGAGAACCTAGATAAAAGGAGTACAATCCAACGATCTAAGATAGTCGGTGAATATCTTAAAAAAGGAAAAATATACAAAAAAAAAGAATGATTGCCATAATTTCATAGGGAAGCTTTTATGACAACTCAAAATCGGAAGGTATCTATAAGTATGTTTATCTCTGGCTAGAACATGAACATTCTACATAGAAAGTATAATATCTGTGCTATGTGACACAGCGATGACCCCTTCTTTTTCCCACACCTCTCGTTACGTGGTTTATGAACGACCCCTTCTAGGAGAACTGCCTGTACTCTTATCATTAGGTTTTTCCTGAAACATTTGTCGATTTATTTGAATTTGTCTTATACATATAGGACTGTGTCTTTTTCTAGTTTTTAATAGATATCTTGGAAAACGTTTAAACTTTGTGTGAGTTGGTGGAGGAAGAGGGAGGAGGTGTTTCAATCAACCCCTTCCCCGCACCCCCAACTCTTTGGTGACTTACCTGTTTCCATCGGCCACGTGCGAGAGTGTGTGTGTACCGCAGTTCTTCCGCCGAGCTCGATTATCCGTGGATGAAGTCGTCAAAGAGAGCAATATTAGCCCATAAATGTATTTGTGAGGACCTATTCACAAACCTCCCCGATACAAAATAGTTTGACGAAACAATACCTTTCAGACAGAGATAGAAACGGACTCATTTATTTTTTATCGCGCTACTTTTTTACTTTATATTATTATTATTTGTCACCTCCCACCTTTCTTCTATCTTTGATACTATCTCATTTTTATACATACCTTTTTCTGTACATTTTTTACCTCCCAAAGGTGAAGGGGGAGAAGAAGGTGGTGTGAGATTTTCAAAGAAAACACGAGGCAAAATATTGCGTCGAGCAAGGAAGCTGGAACGGAAGGGGGAGGGAGGGGGATGGTGTTAGTTATGTCGGCTCGATGATCCCATCTCTCCCGCTCTTCGCTATTGAAGTTGTCCGCTCCAGTGGGACAACACACAAGGAGTAGATGTCGTATGTACCCGGAAAAGGTGGGAGGGGATCGCAACCCCCNCCCCCTCCCTTCCTAGACCCCTCAAGCCGTCTCTCGCTGTTTGCTCCGTAGCGTCGTTCTCGTCAGCCATTGTCGGCGTCCATTGTGTCCGACGACTTCACAGGCATTCTCCGGCGATGACGACGTGTGTCTTCTCTCTCTCTGATGTCTCTCTGACGTTATTCGGTATTGGGGTACAGTTGGGTACATTCCCCGTAGGAGTCTTCCCCCTCTACCCTCAAGCCGATTATGTTTGTTTATCATTTTATTCGAGATTTTTTGGACGTTTCACGTTTTTACGTTACTTGCGAAATTGAACTTTTTTTAAAACAACTCATTTGTTAAAACCATTAACTTGACCTTTGAAAACTATCCTATCTTTTTCCTTAGAGCCTATTTTTCTTTGGCCTTTTATTATGGCCCGCATTGGTGGACACGTGGTCTAATTGTCAGGCTCGTTTAGTCTGGTTTGCCGGTGAGTTGAAGGTCCGTAGTTTGAATTCCGGTCGGGTGTACTGATTATGTCCGTCCCCGTCCCCCACGAAATAATTTTCCACGCGCTCCAAACAAGTGCGGTTACATTTCCAAATAACTGCTCTTCTTATCCCTACCACATTAGCGTGATTAAATGCGTATGACCCTTGAATTATAATCATTAATGAGAATGTACAACTCATATGCTCACATGCACCGCATCTTACTACCCGCTCCATTTTTACGTGTATCTACACTAATGGGGTAAGGATTATAAAGATAAAATTTATAGAAATAAAAGTACCAACATTTGCGTGGATGTAAAATAAATAACCATTTAGAAGGAAAAAAACTCATTACACCCGGTCGGGATTTGAACTTTAAGACGACTCGCATTAAAAATAACAATTCTTGCTTCATATGATTTTACTAATTAACCACCCGTGGAAGTTATGTGTTCCCTGGGCAAAAATGGTCCTATTAATCTTTAAAATATAGATCAATAAAATTAACGGAAATAAATTTTCATCAAACCGAATCAAATCAAAAATATATACAAATTTTTAATGGTGAAATTGAATAATTCACTAATACTTTTTTTTAATAGCACTTTGTCTTAATACCTGTGTAGGTGAGTTGAGGCCTAATCTTGAAATCGTGTACGAGTTGCGGCCCGGCTCTTTGAGAGACACGTATTAATTGCAGCCCACTCACCTGAAAGAGAGATATGAGTTGCGTCCACCTAATTAGCAATGAGCTTTCTATCATGTTGTCTTAAATTTTAGATAGAAACTATCATCGTCTCATGTTGACATCCCATGTAATATCCAAACTTCCTCAATTCTCGTCTTTCAATGGTTTTGGCAAATTTAAGGTTTGTTAGGTTAGGTTAGGTTAGGTTAGATTAGGTCAACAGCTCGTTCTTCAATTCGTACGTGTCTTTAAAAATGTAGGGCTCAATTCATTTGTATCTTAAAAGCTAAATAATTCGTGCGGCTGCAACTCACCTGCAGCCCTTAATACCCGTTCGGGTTGTACACTACGAACACACTAATTTGTCAAATTGTCACAGTCTATTTGCTCCTCGCTTATTGATATAAGCTTGAAGAAATACTCTCCTTTGTTTTAGTTTTGATATTATAGACTCTATTAAATTGCATAATGTAGGCTACTGTTTAAAAAAAAATCACTTCAAACGAAGTAGACCTGTTACTGTCCGATTTTCATAGAAAGAACCTTATCTGACTTTTAGCTAAATTATTATATCTACTTTCACGTATTAATACGTCAATTCATGTGATCTTTTGCTGTCACTTTTGATGTATATTATCACTACCTAAAAAAATAACGCTATTGATATAGTAAAATGGGATTATTTATGGACAAAAAAAAGTTTGTATTTTGTGCAAGTTTATTCTTACCAAAATACAGTCAAAAATATATTGGTTGTCGTTGACGTGACTGTATTATTGAAAGCCTCGCAATGACATTCACAAAAGGGCTCCCTCTACTGATGTGTAAATTATACCTCTATCTTCCCCCCCCCCCCCCCTCCAACCCGCTCCTCACACCCATCATCACCCAAACACATAATATTCTACACAAGGTGTAATAATTCCTCCTATAGTTTGCACTCAATAGATATTGGATCCGTCCCCCCCGTCCGCCTAGTACAAGCTATTATTGCACATTGTTGCTTGTTGGGGTGGATACGGTCATTTCCGGTCTTTAGAAACCTCTCCATAACTAACTCGCGGCTATTAATATCTCTACCCCCTTCCTCCAACCGTTCAATATTGCAAACCTGAATATTATTGAACCACAAAATCTCTCGCTAGTCTAGGATCTAATAGACTTCATTAATAATGAACAAATTTCAGGACGGCTTCTGATTGGAAATTAAACGTCCTCCTGACTACTAAGGAACTAATGAATTATTATTGAGAAACTGTTTCCATAGGGGTAGTCCTTAAATTACGAAATGATTTTTTTTGGGAGCGGAGTGTCAGTATTTTGTTACGTTTTCTTACTAGGGAAGGTAGGGGTCATAATCCATTTTATGTAAGTTTTTTTTTGTCACTGTTTATAATGAGACCCAAAAGAAATGTCAGAATAAATATATTATTTTTAAAATTTCACTAGTATTTCATTTATGTACTTACTGCAATTAAAGTATTCTAAAATTTCATATCACTCTTTATTACCAATCCTTGTGTCTAAAAATAACTAAATGATTAAAGTACTTTAATTTACCAAATAGTAAAAAAAAATACTTAAGATAGAATTGAGGTGGTGTCGGGGGTTATGGTCTCTTACATGGACTCTGACAGCTAAAAAGGGGAAAAAAGAGATTGTTAACATGAAGTATTTTGGTTGAAAGTAATACATTTTTCTGTTCAATGCATATAAAGAGAAATAGATTTTATTGTAACATTTGATTTATTTGTCACCGCGTCTTACTACCCGTTCAGGTTATACGCTTAAGTACTAATTACGCTAATGGATTAGGAATAAGGAAGGTTGAATTTAGAGGACGTGAACCCGCATTTGTATGGAGGGAGAGTGAAAAACCATTTAGGAAAAGCCATCCCCAGTTCACCCGACCGAGCTTCGAACCTTGATCTTCCCGTCCTCAGCAGTTAAATTCAACACGAAACTAGCGCGTTAGCTAACTACGTCACCGAGGCGGGTAACATTTGATTGTTTTAAAGTTAACACCAAAACAAAATATCGTAAATTCAATTCATTAAATTGAAAAATGACACCTGGAAATGGGAATCTAACCCGGGACCTTTGGCTTAGTACGTCACTGCTCTAACCACTGAGTTATCAGAGAGTCGTTCCGTTCCCAAGGTCATTCTTCACTCATATTTTAAGGCAGAGTCTGTGAAGGTGTGGAAATGGTCGGCTACAGATTCCTGGATATCTCAGTGGTTAGAGCATTGGCGTAATAAGCCAAAGGTAATGGTTTCGATTCCCGTGTCCAGGTGTCAGTTTTCAATTTAAATAACAGTATATTTAGATTTGGCTATAACCGTAATTAACAAATATAAGAGCTTTGCTATTTAAACAATCATAAATTCAAGTATAAAGCAAAGCTACTTTGTTATCCTGAATTCATCAGTTTG
This sequence comes from Timema monikensis, assembly GCA_902151445.1. Lineage (NCBI taxonomy): Eukaryota > Metazoa > Arthropoda > Insecta > Phasmatodea > Timematidae > Timema > Timema monikensis. The sequence continues at coordinate 93,606 of CABFVZ010002070.1, read as the reverse complement.
TAGTGTTTGATGTGTTTTATAAAATCATACGTTCACAATCCCTTTAAACAAAAAATATCTTAGACAAATATGTAATTTCTCAAAAGTATCTTAATTATTTATCTTTATTTCAGGATCATCAATGGAGCAGCGGAAATTATAGAAACAAGTCGTTGCAGGTAAAAACTGTTTATTTACTAGTGCTTGGTAATTTAATATTGATAGGCCTATGTTTAGTACTTAACCTTATTATAAGATTGCCATAAACTAGCTTGGTGTTTAGTGGCTAAGTATTTATTAAATGCTTAAGTATATACCTAAATAACTAATAGGAGTACCCGATATTGCCTGGTTACCTCGGGCAATGCTTTTACTATCTCTCGACCCCTTGGAGAGAGACGTATTATGATCGTAAAATAAATTCGATATCTTGAAAAATGTCTACGTTTCATGACCCTCGAAACCCAAAAAGTGTTTTTTGCAATGCCGTCTGTCTGTCCGTCTGTCTGTATCTCGGACTAGAGCTGAAACCATTTTAATTATTGGGCTAAAACTAGGTATCCAGGGTTTTCATAAGATTCCCCCGAGGTATTTTTTTAAATTTGATAGCCAACCTTAAAATTAAGGGTAGTTCACTCAAGGGCTAAAGAGAAGAAAATAGATTATTTCAAAATCAACTTTAAAAACGATTTTGACTAAATTTTCTATCTAGATACTGTCTAACACTACAAACAAAATATAAATTTTCATTTTTCCATGAAAATGACATACATAAGCAGAAATGTCCACTCTTGATGATATCTTCGCAACTATTAGGGATACAAAATAGCCTATCACTCTAAAGGTTTAGTACTATCAAATATAAAACTCTTTTTTAAAGTATTTTCAAACAGTTTCTGAGCTATAAGCAAATATATATTTTTTATGCAGTACTTAGAAATATGAAATCAATTATTATGCTCTTTTGGTGGATAAAGATGCTCATTTTTACTTAATATTTCTGTAACATTCTATAATATTTCATTTATGCTCTTTTTTTTTATTTTTTTTTTATTTTTTAGTGTTCCTGCAACAATGCATATCATTTAGTTTCACAAAGCGGTGACCTTGTGGTCTAGGGGTAAGGTGTCAGACTTCTATGCTGGCGGCCGGGGTTCAATCCTCGCTCCCGGCAAAGATTTATCTGATTACCAAACCCTTCCTTCACCTCTGACAAGACTTCTTGTGAATGTGGGGAATGCCAGGTTTCCGCCGTGGTTCGGATTCCACGTTAAACTGTAGGTCCTTCATTTCATCTCACAATCACCCTTCCATTACACATTAGCGTAAGTGCGTATAACCCGAATGGGTAGTAAGACGCGGTGCTAATAATCAATCAATCAGTTTCACAAATGTTACGTGTTCTTACTATACTAAATGTATATATTTTAAGATTAAAGAGAAAGAAAGTATGCAGTGCACCATACCTTCTTTTTTTTCAAACAGACAGAAAAAAAATTCATTTCATTTCTTCCGACTCGGTTTTTAATCAATTTAAAAAAATCTAATCAAAACTTTAAAATTTCAAGTGCATTTTTTTTTCACGCATGGGCTACTAATTTAAAAAATATCAGCCCTCTAGTGTGCGGTACATATCGTGCAATGGTCATTTTAGACAAACAAACAAATTCTTCATTTTTATTAATATATTATTATTATTATTATTAGCACCACGTCTTAACACCCGTTCGGGTTATACGCACTTACGCTAATATGTAATGGTAGGGTTATTGTGAGATGAAATGGAGGACCTACGGTTTAACGTGGAATCCGAACCACGTTGGAGGCCTGGCATTCCCCACATTCACAAATTGTGATTAATACACGTATTGTCAGAGAGGTGAAAGAAGTGTTAGATAATAAGATAAATCTGTGCCAGGAACTAGTTCAATATTTAGATTAGTACTTAACTAGCTTAATATATATTAGCTCAGTATTTAATTGACTTCTATGAACCTACCATTTCAAGCCAAGTACTTCACTAGCTCTTTAATATAATACAGAACCTACTCATTGAGTAATAACTTAATACTTATTAGTCTGTTCACATTGCAAACTATTTATGCATTATTTTCTGGTTTGAATACAAATTGTAAAAAGGTTCATTCTTCACATGGTGCGAAATCAGGGGTAGTATGCGTGATTTGGAGTCCACTATAAATTTTCTCCTTAATGAGTATCTGTGAAAAAAAAAGCAAAAACAATTTAAAGTTAGTGCATTTTTAACACTATATTACCACTACCGAGGTGAAGGCGTACATCTATTTTGGTTACGAATACAGCTTTTCTGTATGCAAGTTTCAATTAAAACAAATATATATTGAGAAAATTACACTTTGGCATGAGAATTGAACTCAAGACTTTTGTCATGCTAAATCAGAAGTCCCTGGTTAGATTCCCGTGTCTAAGTGTCATTTGTCAAATATCTTTAGTTTAGTTGATGTAATATGAAGTACTTTAGATGTGTCGAATGCTAAGGGGTACATTTTAAGACCAGGCTTACGACATTATATTCAAAAAGTACTCCGCTATACACGTTAAAAATGCCCTTAAAATTACTAACTTTTTTTAGAAAAAGTATAGAAATAATGGCTTCGATACATTATATATAATATTCGCCAATATTGAATGCCTAATCTGGATCAAGGGGCATGCGAACTAAATGTCGAGTTTGTGTAGTTTGGTTGGCTGGTTACGGGTAGGTCAGGGGTCGAATCCCGGCTCGATTTTTTTCTTAAATGTTTTCTCCACTCGCCTCCATACACATACGGGTAGGCCTAGACAAGGGGTCTCCAAACTTTTTGCTATGTGGGCCACATAATATATTTTACACATTTTTGCGGATCAAAGTAACGTTCACCTGTTCTTCAAGTAGCATTATTTTTGCCCTGAATGCCTTGACATGCGCAAACAGATCATAAATATAATTTGTTTCAGCATACAAATTTAGATTCTAGTCGTATGGCCAGTCACGTCTGTAAAAAAAAAAATCCCCTTTTCAAGGCCACTCATTGTTTTATAAAAGTAATTTTCGTTGATTCTTCTATGTGAAAAATGAATCAATTTATATGTAATAAATTATATTTGTACTAATTAGTGAATATAATTACTTTTTTAATTAGGTAACATATTTCGGAACTTTCCTTTTATAACCCTCTGCCGAGAGACTTGGCACCACCTAAAATTTGTCACAGCCAAGCCGTTCTGTTGTCGGTATAAGGAATGGTGCCTGCGACTAAAAATGAGGGTTTGCAATTGCGACATCACTCTGGCTTGGTGTCATGGGGGGAAACACGCGTGTGGACAGAAACTGGACTTGTCAAATAAACTGCGTGGTTAAGAAATAAATGAGAAACCATTAATCGGCTTTTTGATAAAATCTTGGAACGGGCCGGATATAATCTTATGTTGGACCAGATGTGGCCCGCGGCCTTAGTTTGGAGATCCCTGGCCTAGACCAACTCTTTATTCTCCCTGTCTCGCCCTTACCTCATTAGCGTAATTAAAATACAAATAGCTTGGCTGTGTAGTTAATAAAACCATTCCATTTCCCAAACATATTGGCTAACTGGCCCCTTGGTGTAGTGGTCAATGTACCTGGCTATGAGCTTATAGGTTCTGGGCTCGATTCTCGGCTAGTAACTTAGGCATTTTTCCTAAAAAGGGAATTGCCCCAAATGTCACATGGGTTTGGCTAGTTAGGCTTAAGTTAGGTTTAAATGTTACCACTGTTTCCACACCCTCAAACTCATTATCACCATCATCTCATCGGGACATGGAAACAGGGTTGAAAAAATCCCAAGTTATTTAAAAAAAAACAGTTGGGTTGTTTTGGGTGTTATTGGGTTTTATAGGATTTTGTGGTTTAATGAAAGATATTATGTATGTTATCTGATTAAACCAATAATTCTAATATATTAATTATTCGGAACCCAGAGAAACATATTTTAATTTTAACATAGTTAGTAAAGGAGTAATAAGAGGAATAAAGGAAAACAAAAATGCAACAATGTAATTCTTTGCCACAATGCTGTATAAGCTAGCAGGTTGAAAAAAAAGACTGTGTAGAAGGAATATAAATAGGTGGGAAGGAGAGAGGAGATTACATGCATCAAATTACTGGAAAGTCAGCTGCAGAATTGATTTGTTGCTTTCTTTACTTGCATATAAAAGATAAGAACTTATGTTATCTCATTTGCTTTATTGACAAAGTAATATTTCTAGAACATATTATTAATACATTTTAGGTATCATAAAATTATATTATCACAGTGAGTTTCTAGTTGAACATGTTACTTTTTTCAACCAATCAAAACATATTTTATAGCTTAGTCTATTGTATAAAATCTGTAATTTCAGAACTTGTGTACAACACCATATTCATATCAATGTATTTTTTTTTATTATTATTATTATTATTATTATTATTGGGTTTGAACCAAAAGGTTTTCAACAGGATGACTAAACATTTAAAAAAATTATTAGACGATTCCTTTGTATGCAAAATATAATAAGTGTTTTTTTTTTTTAAATAAAACCCAATTATTTTTTTGGGGGCTGGATTAAATTATAACAACCCTACATGAAAATAGCCTCCACGGAAAGGGTGTAGGAATAGTACAGTCGGGCGCCCTCTGGGTAACGGTACATTTGTACTGGCTAAAATTTCCACTACTGGGCTACGAATTATGTAGCCCAGACACACAATATATTCATATATATAGGCTCACTTACACTGGGTGTTCTACGGAATCATTTAGAACACTGGTCCTAAAACTCTATTTTATATTGTACCTCATGGTCATGGCTAAAAGTATAGTGCGCACCCACGATAAAAAAATTCCCCAAAAGGACAGGTCAAATGGCAGGTAATCAAAGGAGGAAATATCCCTCAGTCACCTCAAAAACTCCCCGTCACGTTTTCTCTTGTCATTTTACCCATTTTACCTTTAAAGCTGCTCGCGTACCCTGGAGGTATGCGTACTATTGTTTGAGAACCACCTGATTTAGAATGAAGCCCTCGTTTCCTTGTTTCAGGGTGGATTTGAGTCAGATCTTGGATTTGCGGGCGTACAGTGGGTGTGCGCAACTAAGCCGGTAAGTCCTGATTAACACCCTCTTTTTTTTTCTGAATTTCTCGCGACACCAATTAGAAAGGAAGTATTGTAATCATCAAAAAACATCTAATTCGATATTTTGATAGTTGTTTCATGACCATCCCTGAACCAGGAAAAGTGTATTTTGCAATTCGGTCTGTATCTTGGTCTGGATCTGAAACCATTTTACCGGTCGGGCTAAAATCTCTTATTGTTAGATCAAGATTTACATAAGGTTCCCTAGGGGAGTTTTTGGAGTTAGCTATATAACCTCAAACATAATGATGATAAGATAAGGAAATCAATTTTCTTGAACTAGACTCTTTAACAATTCTGATTATTTGGTTTGTAGGCATTGTTTAACATTTCAAACAAAATGGTGCGTCTCATTTTCCCATGAAAGTGGCTTTGAGGGTGCTTTACATGAGCGGAAATTTCCAATTTCGTTCATATCTCCAAAACTCTTTGAGATATGAAATAACTTAGTTTTGCAAAGTTGTAAGACTCTTGAAAAAAAAAAACTTTTATTGGTGAAAAAATCTCACTAAGCCATTCCAAGCTTTAATCAAATTTATTTTTCAAATGTAGGTCTGTAAAATGGGGAATTGATTGTAATGCTTTTTGGTGAACCGGGATGTTCTTCTTTTCTCAATGTGTTTTCTTTAACACTGTATACCAATTCATATATGCTCTTTGGTAGAAAGTGATGCTCTCCATTCCATTGTGTTTCTGCAACATTTATTATTATTTCTTTTCACATATCTTACGAGTTTTTAGAAGATATCTCAATTTTTAGGTTAAGGAGTGAGAAAGTCAGTGCTGTTTATCTTACCATTTATTTTAGTACTGCTGGTTAGAAGGGTACATGCCAAGCTGGGTATGTTTTATTTTATTCTACGCATCCTACTTCTAAATGGGGCTCTGTATATTATCCCCTATGGTCTCCATTCCGTTATATCACAAAGAACCCTGATAAAAATTATGAATTGTACCCACTAGAATTATATCCACAAAATACTAAACTGTGTTCAATGTAATTATATCCACAATATTCGGAATTGTATCAACTTTAATTATATCCACAAAGTCCTACAGGAATTAAATATACAAAATCCTGAATTGTATCTACTGGATTTATATCCACTAAATCCTGAATTCTACCGATTAGAATTATATACACAAAATCCTGAATTGTACCCACTAAAATTGTATCCACAAAATCCGGAATTGTATACACTAAAATTATATTCACAAAATCCTAAATTGTATCCACTGGAATTATATCTCCAAACTCGCGAATTGTAGCCTACCCACTCAAGGTATACCCAAAAAATCCTTAATTATATCCACTAAAATTATGTTCACGAAATCCTGAATGGTATTCACTGGTATTATATACTCATAATCCTAAATTTTATCCTCTGGAATTATATCTACTAACTTCTGAATTGTATCCAATGGAATTATATCCATAAATATGTTTTTATATCTGCTGGAATTATATTCGCAAAATTCTTAATTGCGTCCATTGGAATTATATCCACAAACTCCTAAATTGTATCCACTGGAATTACATTTACAAAATCATTAATTGTAGTTTATCCATTAAAGTATTTCACAAAATCCTTAATTGTATCCACTAAAATTATGTTCATAAAATTCTGAATTGTAGGCACTGGAATTATAACAAACTCTTTTGGATGTTGTGTTTGTTCTTGATTTAAGTTAATTATGTATAATTCATGTTCTGGTATAATCAGTCGGTTCGGAAAATGTATTTAAATTACTCAAATAAAATAAAAACTAATCTAAAGGACCTACTTAGATGTTACATTTACTTAAATTGATTGGTATAACTTCTTTGGCCAATTAAATCAAAATAAAAATAAGAAACATAATGTGCAAGATGATTTATTTAAGGAAAACCCTAATTTATCATGAAGTCAATTAAAACAGGAAAAGTCTTTATATTAAAAATTTATATTTCTCCTCACTACAACTATAATGAATATTACTGTAATCTAAAATTTGGTTAAATAGGAGTAATTTTAAATTTTATGGAAAAACATATTGCTCCCCCTCTAAACTTATCATATATTCTCTTATTATTGTTATTATTATTAGCACCACGTCTTACTACCCATTCAGGCTACATGCACTTACGCTAATGTGTAATGGTGGAGTGATTGTGAGATGAAATGGAGGACCTACAATTTAACGTGGAATCCGAACCACGGTGGAGGCATGACATTCCACACATTCACAAGTTGGGATTAATACACGTCTTGTCAGAGGTGAAGGAAGGGTTTGGTAATCAGATAAATCTTTGTCGGGACCGAGGATTGAACCCCAGATCCCCAGCACAGAAGTCTTGACACCTTACCCCTAGACCACCAGATACCTACTCTTTCCTTAATCCAGTGTTAAAGTTCTAGATTAATTTGATTCTATCAACTGTGTAGGTTCATAATAAGGAATTATAAATGTTGTAAAGGGATTAAAGTGGAATGCGTCTAACTCATCCCTTGCCCCCCGCCGTCTTCTTTCCTTACACCGCTCCGTCCACAGTAATTTGATCTGTCCGTCGCGACGCTTGGCGTTGATTCTGGTCTAACCATCGGCAACTGGTGTGAAAATTTAATAATGCTTGGGTAATACACCCCTTTGTAGGAAAAGACACCAAATACACCCTGGACATTTGAAGGGATGAGTGGTTTGGGGATGGAGGGTTCTGACCGACACACACACAGCCTTTCTTGATGGTTCTAAATATGTGTGGGACCCACAAATCCTAAAGGATGTTCGAGAATTTATTTGCTTATTGATTAGATTTTTGTTTATTACTTTTAAAAATTGGAACTGATCCTTTTCACCGGCCCGCTGCGAGCCTGATGTCTTAAATTGCGGGACCACCGATACGGGTCGGAAGCTTTGTGAAAAATAAAAGTACATACCTCCAATCTCTGCATACGATAACCTCTTTCCGAGCTCTGCATCCCTCACCACTGAAGTTCCCGTCCTCTGACGTCATGAGATACGGACCAGATGGCAATAGTTTTCCGCGCCCTGTTTCGCCACCTTAATGCAGTTTTACCTCCCAACCCCCTCTTCTACCCTCAACCTCATGTGCATGACAATGATGAGTGTGTGAATCTCGTCCCTATCCTTAGTGAACTGATTAAGGGCTAAACAGTCATTTGCCGCCACTTTGTAGACGTATTTCCTTAGCGTCACGACGCTCTCTAGTCAAACAAGGACACCCCTTCTCAAATATCCCGCCTTTGTGTGAAGAAAATCAAATAAAGCCCCGTGCCCCTCCCTCGATTTTAACTCCTCTTGGACGTTGTATCACCCCGCGAGGAAGATACCCTAGTAATGGAGATGATATAGAATCAGAGGGTCACTATTAGGTTAGTTCACAGTGGAACTGGATCAGCTTACAATTTAGTTTTATTTGTGTGAAGGAGCACTGAGGCTTTGCAGCTGTTTAGAAATCCCAGATTATTGATTATGAAGTGGTTTGATATTATTAATATCGTTTTATCTACGATGTAGGCGAAAGTTCTGCCTAATTAAAAAGTTAAAATTCTTTTAAAAAATATGACAACTTACTAAACTTTACAGTATGAAAAATAAGAGAGCAATAGGAATGAAAGAGGAGTAGTAAAGGAAGAGCCAGTCCAGGACAGGATAGAGAAGGCACGACTAAGGTGGTATGGCCGTTTGAGAAGAATGGAGAGGGAAAGGATGGCCAGGAGGATGTTGGATATGGATAGGGATATAGGTTGTTCTGTCTTTCGACAGGTTCTTTAGCTTACTCTCCAATATATATATATATATATATATAGTACACATGTGTAGAAATAGATATATATTGTATATACTATATTCTGTATAGCCTATATAATGACGACAGCCCAGGCGAGAATAATTCCATTTAAGTTCTTCCGAAGCTCCTTACTCAACAAATCACGATAGTCCTCAACGTAATCGATGTTTTCCTCGTGGAGGTAAGTCTTCAAGTCCAGGCCAAAGATAGTAACTAAGTTCTTCACTTGATAACAAATCACTACAGCAACAAAAGCGCCGTTCACTCTTTTGTCTGCAGTGTTTCGCCGGGGTAGAATAACCAGGTCGTTGTTTACTGAATACTGAGTGAGTGCGAGTCCTCTTGCCAAGGTAGAATAACCAGGCCTGTGTTTTGTGAGTGATTGTGAGACCTCTTTCCAAGGTAGAATAACCAGGCCTGTGTTTAGTGAGTGACTGTGAGTCCTCTTGCCAAGGTAGAATAACCAGGCCTGTGTTTAGTGAATGACTGTGAGTCCTCTTGCCAAGGTAGAATAACCAGGCCTGTGTTTAGTGAATGACTGTGAGTCCTCTTGCCAAGGTAGAATGACCAGGCCTATGTTTACTAGGAGGTCCGTCATCCTTATACTTTAGTGCAAGAACCAGGCTCTTGTTTATTTTTCTAGCCAGGGAATTAAAGAACCAAGCCGCAGGTTCCAGTCATCGTGAATAGTATGTAATGTTTTCACTAGTACTATATAGTGCCTTCGCGCTTTCTATTAATAGCGCAAACTTTTGAATCGAATTAAATATCACTAGGAGGGTAAGTTTTGAGTAAAGTAATCAATCAATATCCGCCTGCACAGAATAAGTGGAATAGCACAGTGAAAAAAAAAAAAAGATCCTACACACCTATTTAAAATTAAATCGCAGTCACTAGTAAAACTGTTCCACCAAACTTTACCGATCTCTTAGTTTTGCTATAATTAATCTCAAATATTGTCTAATTTCAACTATACCCTACATCTTGTTAATGTGTGGAATGCCAGGTCTCCACCGTGGTTCGGATTCCACGTTAAACTGTAGGTCCTCCATTTCATCTCACAATCACCCTACCATTACACATTAGCGTAAGTGCGTATAGCCCGAACGGGTAGTAAGACGCGGTGCTAATAATAATAACTATACCCTAGTTCTTTCACCATGACACAATTCCCCAAATCACCCCTAACTTTTTTCCTGCAGTAATGCAGTAAACGTTTCATCTCCCCTTTCCCCTTGTCTCTCACTAGTCCTACGATGAGGGTAACAAGTTGGAGGGTGCAAAGGACGGTCGTATGTATGTTCTCCCTTCCACACATCTCTACTCGCTAATAATCACCGTCCTCGTTTGATCACCTGCGGCAAGTACAACCCCCTTTACGTTTCGAGTTTTTAGTCATGTGGGGTTTACGTCACCTAGATATTGTATTAAATTACCACACGTTAATTTGTTACAAGTTATTAAAAGTATTGTCGTTGTAAACGGACTGTATGTCGCCCTTTATTGGCGCTTCCAAAAGCTTTACTTTTGGAGAACAGGGTGTGTAGAGGATAACATATATTGAAGATTCTGTAAAGCTTTCCCAATAAGATTTTTTTTATCACCGCGTCTCACTACCTGTGCAGGTTATACGGATATGTTCTAATTATGCTAATGAACTAGTGATGAGTAAGGTTGAATTTATGAATTTATTGGGAGTGTACCCGTATTTGCGTGGAGAGAGAGTAGAAAATTATTTTTGAAAAAACCTTTGATATACCCGACCGGGATTTGAACCCCGATCTCCCTGCCATCGGTAGTATAGTATATTGCGAGAAGAGTGACGGCTTAAACCGTGCGGCCACCGAAGCAGGAGTTTAAGGGGACACTTTTAATGTAAATAACGATATACCGAATTTTGATTATTAAGTATTAAGTTTATTCTTAAAATTTAGCCTGTAGATTCGACACATGTAAAAAAATGTAGTTTGTACTTGCTCAGTTTTAATATGTTATTAAATTTATTGACGGTCTTGGGAGGGTCAAATTTCCCCCGCTTGCGCCCTCTGGACGCGCCACTGAAACCATAAACTAAATGTCTCAATAAATTATTCTACTCGTGATAGTGCGTTGAGTGACCACGCATTGCACTCTTTTCAATTTTTAAATCAAATAAAACTCGTGTAGGAATTAACAAAGCCTTCACATTTAATCCTTCAGTGGCACTGCAAAAATATATCGCCAAAAGAGTTCTCACTTGAAACAAAAGCAGTTTTTCCCTCTTGAAATGACAAGGCGTGAAAGATCTAATAATGTTTTCTGCCTCGTCCTTAAAAATATGCCCTTTTATTTCTCTTTTCAGCGGCGTCTTCTTCACCCGTCCTTCATCGAGAATCTTCCCCGTGCTGAGGGATGTAACAGTGTTATAGAAAGCAAGGGTGTCACTACGGATAATCGAATAGTAACTTGTGTTTCACCTTCAACAACTTTTACTGTGCTGACTCTTCATCTCTCTCTCTCTTTCAAATGTGTTTTATTTAATTGTCACGCCATTCTGTCTTCCCGTTCCATCAACCCCCGCCTTTGTGGTGAGCTTTATGAAGAACCTAACAATTAGATTCTAATAGGACCGCGTGCGACACAGCGAATTTTAGTTACAATACTCCCTCTGCCCCTTTTTGTCATAAGTTTTTATTTAATTCTAAAATTTGGGAATTGCCCAGACTTTTTCTTTATGCTCAACTCTAATGACAAATCTAAAAATAGTTTGCCCAGTACGACAACACAAATTTGATTCAAATGAAGACAAAATCGCTTCGAAATCACCAAGTACACAACGTCGTCCAAGTGGGTGTGTGGTCAAATCTGTTTGCTGTTTTTATATCAAAACATTTTTTGGTCAAAAGAAATAAAAATATTTCTCCATTAGAGAAACATAGTGTTTAATTTCTTCACATCATGACCTCAACAGTTGTTGAATATCTGTCAAGGATGTTCAGGAATTTAGTGATAAGTTTTTATCTTAATTAATTTGAAAAGTGTTTCATCTAATGCCGCTATACGTATGAAAAATATTCAACAATTGTTGATATCACCATGTGAAGAAAACTAAACTCTGTTTCTACTGGAGAATTATTTAATTTATTTTGTACAAAATAATGTTTTTATATAAAAACTGCAAAAACACTTCCCTTATCTCGCGTTCCCTACACTCCCACCTTAACCTGCCCTTGACATTCGGCTCTGTCCACGGCAGATGGCACCGTCTGGTAGCAACCCTGTTGAGTCTCAGGACAACTAAAGCCCCTGCGGTAGCCGATAGTTTTCACGGCCACTTGATCAATTACCCCCACCACCATCCCTCTCGGGTTGATGATCCGAGCCGTGTCATTGTGCCATCCAGCCTCCCTTGTTCCCCCTTTTGTTAGATCGTTATGAGAGCCAGTATCTGTAGGACCTCCATCACCCTCTCCCTCCCTACCCCTTCCCATTGTGACAAATGTCCTATATAGTGATTCTGCGAGAAGGAGGGAGGGTGTGATTAGTTGTGCGGGTTTTCTCGCTTCAGTTAGTCCCGGGAGTAGTTAATGTTTGTTGGAGGGAGGAGAGGGTTTCGGGTGGGTTGTTCTTGCGGTCTGGACGGGTTGGTCGCTGGTCGGTAGCTTTTCCATTTCTCTCTCTCTCTCTCTTACTACTTGAGGTCGTCTATAGCAGTGGTTCTCAACCCTCTCCACATCGCGGACCTTCTGAAGCCAATGATAGTTCACCGCGGACCCCTTAATCTCTCCACGCCATGTGAGATGAAATTAAAAATCTACACACACATATTTTTAGTATTCTACGTCACCCGTAACTACCCCTGTTTGCTGACCTATAGGTCCCGGATTTGATTCCCGGCTAGTACCGTGGGTATTTTTTTCCAAAAGGGGAATTACCCCCACAGTGACCAGGGTTTGGTTAGTAGGGGTGTGCGAAGGCCACTTTTTAAATGCGAAGCGAATTTGATGTGAATCTTGAAACTACCTAAGAAAAGTCGAAGTCGAAGCTACCTAGGATTTTTGTTGTTGTCACTTAACGCTACTTTTAATTTTTAAATTAATTATTTTTCTAGATCTTGTCAGTAACAAGGGTGAGAAAAATTTCCTTATTTGTTACCTAAGGACTATATTAATAATTAATGCATACAGGCTTACTTATAAGTTTAGTAACTGTTCAATTAAGTTTTAATTTTTACTTACATCGTGGAATTTATAATACTATTTTGCAAACTTTACATATGCAGGTCTTTTTATCTGCATTTCTCTGATAATAATTATAAATCAAATTCCGTTTTCGTTTCCCATTTTCCGTATCAGCCATTATGAATAGTAAAGAAAATGCGAAGAAGCTATGAAAAAATTATGTGTCAAATCGCACTTGTAAATTTGTCACAGATAATTCCAAAGAGATAGAATATTAAGGACCAAACATAAGACGCGAGCTACGATGATAGCACAACTAAAGCGTTTTCTCTGCTTCATACCAGTGATCATTGTGTTAATTCTTTATAGGTATTTTTATTTTTTACAAAATTTTGTTGGTGATAGTGAGTATAATATATTAACGTTTACTTACTCGTTTTTGATCCATGCTTACGTTATTTTAGTTAAATTACTGATCAGTGTTAAAATTATGTTTAGTAACGGTTTTAAAATTATCAAATATTGAAATATGTAATATTTAGTAAGATAAAATTAAATTGTTTGATAATGTATCGAAGTTTCATCCTTCCTTCGAATTTTTTTCAATATGCGAAGGTTATTGTAGATGTGGAAGTCGAAGCTGAAGGAGATTTGACCTTCGACTTCGACTTTTCGAAGCTTCGCACATCATTATTGATTAGTTAGGCTTATGTTGGGTTTAAATCTTCCCACTGGTTCCACACCTTCATACTCACTATCACTATCCTCCACAGATTGATGTAGCCGTTACACATTATTATTAGTATTATTATTATTATTATTATTATTATTATTATTATTATTATTTAACCCATTTCAAATTAATAAAAAATAAGTTTAGTCGAACAGTAGTGGAAAAAACAGTGGCTTAAGTATATTATGAATAGATAACATTTTGTAATATGATGTCAAAATACAAATAAAAAATAACTTTAAAGTCTAGTTTTTGTTTCGTGGACCCCATGTTGGGAATCTCTGGGCTATAGCATCATATACGGCTAATCGTGACATTATCAAGAAACTAGGAATCAAATCACCAGTTGTATTCCCTAGTGTCGTGGAGTGGTACCAGGGAAAGCAAAGCTCGTTAAAACTGCACCCGTGCTGATGTTCTCCCCTACTCTTTCCCCATTTGACCAATCGCACATAGGATAAGCTTTAAATTAAGAGTCCAATTTTCATTGGAAGGGCCTTTTAAAAACTGTAAGCACATTTATTTGAGGTCAACTTTGATTACGTCCGATATATTATCTCGAGTCAGAAGCATGTCTGCTTATTGCGTTAAGGGTCCCGGGTTTGATTCCCGGAATGGGCAAAAATTATATCATTGGTGAAAAGTGGGTGTATCCTTTCACAGTTTATAACTAACGGCTGGGGGGCTTGGTGTTGTGTCACAGTCCTCTATTAAAGTGATTTTTTTAAAGTTTTTTGCTGATATAATCAGTCTGTTAAAAAAACGCACGTTAATTACCTTAGATAAAATTTTAAAACTTTTTTTAGGTAGATATAATATAGATCAAAAGTTAAGCTTTCGGATCACGTGACTTGACGTGTGAATACATTAAAGTAGATCTAGTAACTTTCCTAGAAGTCAGATAAGGCCCTTCCTATGAAGATTGTACTTAGCGTATAACCTGAACAGGTAGTAAGACGCAGTGCTAAAAAAAAAGTACTGTAAGCCTAACTCACATGGGGATATATTGTCGATACCTGATCATTGAACTTGAGAATAATTCCTAGGTACAGTTGACAATAACTGGCTTTCCCTGGCGACACTACACTGAATATCATCTCCGAGGAAACTGCATGGTTACTATTGGGAAACAGCGTTGTCATTTTCTCGTTTTCCTGTGATCAATCTCTCATAAAATATAAGACAAGTTTTACAACGCTGGTTTGTTGATGTTGCCGGTAGGTCCTTATTACCCCTGCACACCACCTCTCGACATAACTGAAGGCGAGTAGTTTTGGCAACCGTTGATAGAGAGAGAGAGCGCGCGAAGATAGAACTTTTCTCCCTAAGACCCGCAGTTCCCTCAGAACTAATATTGGGTGTACTCGACAGGACACTGGTATTCCATGTCCTCTATGGATAGTTAGGATGACTATACGTTTCAGGGACCCACGATGGGTGGTCTAAGGTGGTAGTCTTACAATAGAGTGGGTTGTCTTCTCTGATTAGTAAGTTATAGTTTAGAAGAAATGTAACCGGATTAGTTTGTTGGATTAAATTTTTAAACCATAATTATAATAATTCGCATGGACCCAACCGTTATTCTAACCTTTACCTCACTGTCCCTGGCAATCCAGGATACAGAGTGATTCAAAAGTCTCCGTACATAGTGATGATGCAGAATTTGAATTTTGTATGAATGTAATTATTTTTCGTTAGCTATTTAGCACAGCGTCTTACTACCCATTCGGGTTATACGCCTATGTACTAATTACACTAGTGAGTTAGGGATTAGGAAGGTTTTAACTGATTGTAAGTGCTCCAGCATTTGCTTAGAAGGAGATCAAAATCGTTTAGGATAAACCACCCTCAATTCACCTGATCTCCCCATCTTCGGCAGTCTAGTCTAAAGGTGAATTCACACGTACGCTAAAGTTAGAAAGCAGTACAGTAAGACAGCACCGCTTAGTGGTGCAGCTGTTTACACTCTCACGGAAAGTTGGAAATCTTTGTTTACCTATGATGCATTGAAACGTCAAACATAAAAAGGAAAATATTACAATCAGTACAAGCTAGTGTATTTAAATTAAAATTTGATGTTTTACTTATTGTCTGGGTTTGATTTTGTCATCGATAAAACTCGCGGTTTACGATAAATTGTCGTTTTTAAATCATAACTTTTGATATAGACCATCTTGAGAATGTGCTGTGTTATATAAATAACGCATGTTTGAAAGTTTGTGAATATGCTAATTGGGTCTTCTTAGCCGGTTTTCTGTAAAAACGCTGAAAAAGTTGAAATTATCTCTACTCGAGTGTACTGCCCCACTCTTACTTTATTTAGTTACGGTCACAATAGACTAAAAAAAGATGGGGGTTGATAACTAAAGGAAATAATTATATGAAAAAGTAAAACATTTGCAGGTTAAAGAAATATTTGAATTTTATTCAAAGTAACAAACAGTGTTAAAATGCCAAGTTTCATGGCCTTACAGGTCTTACTGAAGTGTGTTGAAAAACAAATAAATCTTAACAATGTATTACATGCGAAGTGCGTTTCATAATTTAAAAAAAATAACTTGTCTAGAAGAGAACAATGAAATAAACAAAATAGTTGTCATTATTTAAAGAAACTTTTCTAAATGATATACAAGCTTCTAATTCACCAAAGGGAATTCTGATCAAATATAATCAAAAGGATCAAAGTTTAATTTACGAAATATTACAAAAATTGCAAGGAGCTTAATGAGCCCCTTTTAAATGGTTCACAAAGCGTCAGATTCACACCAATGAATAAAGAAAAACCGGTTTGGATTTATGAAATAAATTTAAATTTAAATATCGCTTCAGATATTTACGTTAAAGCACAAAGGTTTGACTTCCTGATTAAACTCAAACTTTCGCGGGACAATTACCCTCGTCACTTTTAAAGAATTAAACAAAATTCACATATTTAAATATTTAATGTAAAACTGGAAAAGGTTACCTTACAGAACTTGTAATTTTGCCTAAAAGAATCAGCAAATATTAAAGTCAAAACCATATTAAACAACAAAAATTAAGTTACTTTAACATTAACTTCAAAGCCAATAAGTCTTCAAAATAATCAATAAAAGAAACATTATCAATTTAAAGAATTTAAATTACTGATATCCACACAAGCAAAAATGTAATATTTAACCTAAATATCGCAAAACATAAAAGGAACCAAAAAATTTGGCTATCTCTTCAAACCAAGAAAATACGATACTAGTGCACAAGTGGGAACAGGAAGCATTAAGTGCTCCATAACAGAATTTACGTTGAAATTAAAGTTTTTAGCAAAACATTAACGATGCCTACACTGTTAGATTTCAATAACAAAATAAACAAAAGTATTTAAGAGAATCAAACCTATTGCAGCAATTCATATTTTAAAGATTTAAACAAAGATATTATAATTCATCCTGGCTAGATAACGTCCTAGTCCTCAACAGGACTTCTCGTGGAAGTGGCCAAAGTAATAGTCTATGAGATTGTCTGTGTTCCCTCGTTATATAGGTCTAGTTGCCGGGTTAGAAGGTGGGAGTTCTCCTTTACAATTACGTCATCGGCAAAAATCTGGTGGAAAAACTTCTTAGTGTTGATCACGTAGGCTGGTTTCTTGTTGTAGATGTTCAATCTGCCGCTGCTTTTTACTCACAATACGAGCAGATGTAGAGCTATACTTGTTAGGTCACGTACGCCAACGCAGGTGTCCAACATATGAGTGGTCTTCTATGCAGTACCGTACTGTCCACTCAGAGCATTGCTGGCTTTCTTCGTTGGAATATCAGGGAGCTGCGCAATTGTAGCGTGATTTGAACTTCACTTCATTCTAGCATTCGTGGTGAGCAGGCTGGACTTATACGTCGGTCTACACCAGGCCGATATACCTGTTAGTAGAAACCTACGTAAGACATAGTAAGATCGTGATGTTTAATAATTTTGGAAGTTTATGAGTATAAGATTATTTGGGGTAGTATTTAAAGCTGGCAGGTTATATTGGTGTTTCTATTGCAGGATGTCTATGAATATTAACTTGTTTCGGGGCGGGTAGTAACATTGTCATATTAGCTGCCCACGCTAATGTTACACGAGCAGTGCGGGATACGCTGACCAAGCGGATTTCTTGTGATTGGATTAGAGATGTCACGTGACCAAATCTCAGCACTGCTCGCCTTTTACAGCGAACGTGTATGGCTTATATGGTGCTGGATGTTTGTGAACGGCCATGTCTCTATTTGGTCACTAACACGTCTTCAGGTCCTTCGGAACTTCTCAATAAGTTTGATAACATTGTCGTTTGTGATTTGTCTTCCTGGGGAGTGTCTCCTTTTTAATTTCTCAGCCACGGATTCTTGATTTGGCCAGGAGAATGAACTCTACAGGCTCTTCCTTTAAAAAAATGCTATTTCAAAATGGTGCTTAAAAATTTTCCCTGTATATGGAGACTTTTGAATCACCCTTTATTACGAGCTTGATGCCTTGAACTGCGTGACCACTGGTGCTGGTCAACATAATAAAATTAAAATAAATAAAAATTTAGGGGAACGATGGTTCCTATCCAGGTAGTGCATAATATAATATTTTATTGATACTCGGGTTTATGGGCCAATCTCTCCAATTGGTGGAAAAAAAAGTTTCTGTGTGTTTTTGTTGCAGGTTGGAAAAGTTGATGGCTGACGTCGAGTCAAACAAGAACTCGTCCCATTTGGACAAGGTTGGTGGTTGGTTCTAATGAGACTATTTTGTGGGAAACTCTTATTTCACGGGGTTTCATCAACTGGTTATTATTTTTTTCGCAATGTGGTGGAGTGTTGCCAGTTTAAGCAGACTTAGTTTATAATGTACCTTTGATATTTTCTCATTACTCAGTAGAACACTCATTGGTCAGGTATAAACAAACAACAAAAGTAATTTCCCCATATTAGATGTGAAGATCAGATATTATGAATGATAGGTCAAATGGGGAACAAGTGGGTTGGAACATATCACAGGCACTGTACAGATATAACAAGTTCTGCTTACCCTGGTAGCACTCCACGCTACGACACTGATTATTTTGTGTGGTTTTATCTTCCTTTTTGTATTAATTGAGTTTAATTTATTGATACTTCTTTGCTTGGTAGAGCATTCACCTTCTGAGCTAGGAGTTAAGGATATTATAGCCAAAGGTCCGAGGCTCGAACGCCTGTCTTAGATAATATGTCCAAAGGAGCTGGCACACAAAGTGTACCTTTGTCTTTGTTTGCGCCAGACTGTGTGCACAGTGACGCTTGACCTCCCGGGCGCCGTGACACGGGGTGCCTTGGACCTGTTCCTGCAGCGCGTTCTTTGGGAGACTGCATCAGACGACTCCGAGCAGCATCCCGACGATCGCGTCTCTGTCATTAGGCTCAAGGTAGGACGGGGTATGCTAATTTGGCTAGTTTTTACTTTCTCGTATAAAGAAAGTAGGCCTGCTACAATCGCGTCATAGTTTTCTGAATAGAGATTTTATCGACGTTTTATGTGCCCTGGAATATTATTATTATTATTATTATTATCATCATCATCATCATCTCAGTGTGTGTGTTTGTCTGTCCCTTTCCCTGCCTATCTGTATATAGTGCTAAAGCCGAATCAGTTTGATATTTAGATCGGTCATACTTCGAGTTAAAACTGTGATTTTGTTTCTAGCCCTAAAATTAAGAGTATTTTCCTGAAGACCGATTTTTGAAAATTCGGAATATTTCTGAAATGGGCTATAATATTTTGTTCAAAATGATATCTGGAGAGTGGTTTACATGATAATTAACACTGTGTAGGGCCTACTTTTTCAGAGAAAATTATTAAAGGTTAGTTTACTGGTGACTTATTTTTGTTTTTTCTTTGGAAAAAAGACCTAGTATCTGGGTTTAATATTTAAAAAATTATTTTAGAATTACTCCTCACTCTCATAGCTTTAAGGGTGTCCCCCTAGTCTAGCGTTAAAGACATCACAGACGTTCAGCGTCTAGCGATATATTTCAATAGTGTTGTGTTAGTTCTAAAAATGTTTAACACCAAAATAAAGTTGAAAGATAGCAACTGTGCTATGTAACATAATAAACATTTTGAGCAGAATAGTTGTGATTTTTCCCACCAGGTCTCACTATCCTTTTGAGATATACGCCAATACATTAATTACGCATATTATGGTGTGAATAAGATAAATAATATTTGGAGGGAAAATATCCGCATATGAATTTTAGATGGAGAGAAAAATTCCCCATAAAATATTCTGTAATACCCATGACAGATATTCAAGAGCTGTCGAGATTACTCTAAGAAAATTAAACTATACGGATCTACGAAATCAATATTTGATTTATTTTGATCAAAAAATACTTTTTGTCATAAAAAATAAGGAAACATGAACTTTACTAAGCTTGTGCAAACCTTTAAATTTTGGATTCACATTTGAATCTTATTAAGATTTGGATTTGATTCATAATTTTAAATCTTAATATTGCAAGATTCGGATTTGATTCAAAATTTTAAATCTAAATAAATCTTCGATTTGGAGTTGATCGATTTAGCCCAAAACTCGAATATATAATTTATACTTAATTAACAAATTAATATTATCAGACCAGAAACAAGTTGCGTGGTAGAGCGAATAGAGAAATTAACTTGAGTTAAACGGTGTAAAGGATTGGCATCGTGTACAATATTGTTTATGACAGTGACTAGTAATATGATTTTCAAAGTTATATGAAACTCCAATGAAGAATATTTCTCGGTCGGCCATGTGGCATAGTGGTATGGTCCCGTTAGCAAGCCGTGTTAGATAAAATTATGTATCGGTAAAGAAAAATGGTTTAATCGTAAATATCATAGTAAAAGAAATTATTCCTTAAATTGGACACTTCTTTCATTTCATTTACAAATAATCATCAAAATTGAAACTTTTACTAAAAAGGTGTTGGCTACCCTTAGTTTATTCGTTGGTTCAACTTTTTTCCCCCTCCCTTATTTTTCCACTTTCCCTCTATTTAATGCTATTTACAGTGTTGCCACTTCATCATGGGGTATGAAGTGCTTTGAGCTCAATGATGCATTAAACTTCCTGCCCAATTAGATCTCTCTGGACCTCCACAGTGCTGGAATTTTACCAATCAACCCCTAGGGTCTCGAAGGACCCCCTTCCCCCACTTTTTTTTTACACCTCATGATTCCCTTCATCCCCCAACCCACGGCCCGCCATCCTCTATTCTCTCAACAACAAAAAAAAGCTATCCAGCCCACGTTATTCGTTGATTGGTTTTCAGCGAGTGAGCGAGCTGGTATTTTGTGTTTGGCAAAATGAGTTGTTTGTGTTGTGAAGAGTTGCGATCATTCGGTACTTCCAGCTTCACTCCTTTTTTATATATAGAACTGTAATGTCCACTTGACATGGTGTAAGTACGGCCTTTTTCACGTGTAGTGAAATGAATGGGTCCTCTTCTTTTTTTTCAGTTTTTTTTTCGAAGTGATCTATGATGAAACTTCATTATAGGGTCTCATCTTTGTAGCCGAGTGGTTTGTGGAGGCCTATAGGTCTAGGGCACTCGGGAGGGGAGGGATATCAAATCGGGGAGGTTTTTTCTTAAATAGTTTTCCATTCTCCTTCCACGCAAATGTGGGTGCACTTCCTAAAAATTAAGTCTTCCTAGTCCCTCGCAGATTAGTGTAATTAGTACATAAGCGTGTAACCTGTGAGAGTAGTAAGACATGGTGCCAAAATAATATAGCTCTATGGAATATAGCGATATATACAGAGCTATTCAGATCTCCAGGTAAAAAATTATTTAGGGTGTAGGGGGTGACAAGATAAGTATTTCCACTTGATGAACTTGGGGATGGCGGCGCTACAAGACGTCAAATTTGGTGCCGTTTGCGCCTGGGGATTAGGCAACATATTAATCTTGAAGTGTGGTGTAAATTATGACTAATAACAACCATTGAATTGCCTGACAACAGGTACGTACAAGGAATTGCTGATTTTCGCTCCTCTACTCTGGAACCATCTTGTGTCAGTACAGGGAGTGGTTTGAAGATGCCTGTCTCTGTTGGTTTGCGAGGCGTGCTGCATGTTGCCTATCCCCCAGGTGCATACAACGCCAATTTTGACGTCTCGTACCACCATTAGGCGTCGTCACTATATTTACTTTGCCTCTACCAACATTGATAAAAGGTCACTATAGTTACCTTACCGTTACCAACATTAATAAGAGGTCACTGTATTTACATACCATTACCAAGAATAATAATATTAATATTTAGCACCGCGTCTTACTACCCGTTCGGGCTATACGCTTTAAGTACTAATTACGTTAATGGATTTAGGAATTGGGAAGGTTGAATTAGCGGAAGTGAACCCGCATTTGCGTGGAGGGAGAGTGGAAAACCATTTAGGAAAAACCACCCCCTGTTCACCCGTCCGAGATTCGAACCTCGATCTCCCCCTCCTCAGCAGTCGGGCTCAACACGACAAGTGCGTTAGCCAACTACGCCACCGAGGCGGGTCCATTACCAACATTGATAAAAGGTCACTATATTCACCTTACAGTTACCAAGATTAATAAAAGGTCATCAGGTTTACCTTACAGTTACCAACAAAGAAAACATATTTCTAAGATTAGAGATAGAGAAATTCCGGCTTGCCGTATGAATAAATGAAAATAGATATAGTAGATTTCTAACAATATTGGATTACCCACCAGTGGTCAAACGGTATGAGGCATCATGTTCAAAAAAATATCTTGGTTTGAATCTCAGCTGGATGCACTGGGGGTAGTTTTCTACATGAGATGTATTACTGTGATTTTCACATATCTCTGGGCTAATGGCATTGTATGTCTTCTAAACCTACCCTTCTCATTCTTATCGATTAGCTTAAGCAGTAGATAACCTTGTTGTTAAACATATTATTTTTTTAACTGGGCATGGTTCTTTTTGTAATGATCTTTTTCGAGTTTTTTAAATTTTGTGTTTATTTTGCACTGTCATTTAGAAACTAAGAAATAGGGTAAGGGGGTTGGGTAGTTCGTATTAGAGTTACAGATCCAACCTCTTGTAGAACTTCCATTTGTTTTTGAATACTGGTGGATTTTGATTATTTTGTGGATCGCATACAATTATCATGTGAACTAAATTGTGTTCATGAACCTCTGGTTGTGGAAGAATTCTTTATGTCATTTTTGGTCATTTTGGTTTTTTCGGTCATATTTTCTTAATTTTCGTCTTGTTTGAGTTATTTTTAGGCATTTATGTTAAATAAGTTAATTTTTAAATACCATGTGTGTTAAAAAAATGTATAATTACTCAAACTTACATTTTTTTTAATCATACAGTTTTTGTGATGAAATGATAATATAGATATTTAACTTTGTATCCTCTTTGCTTGTTTGGTTGTAAAATACACATTCCTGGTGAGAGACAGCAACTAGGCTGGAGATGGGGTCGCCTTGGGACAGGTTAGCTTTTCTGAAGGAGGTTATGTTAATTAATGTTGTATTTAGCAGAATGCCAGAGCTTAGATCTTAAATAATGTTCATTGCGTGTATATTTTTTTAGTTTCCTTTTGTAAAGTGCGTGCTTTATTTAGTTATGTGCATTCATTACAAGTTTTTGTTTACATATTTAGGTTCTTTAAAAGTCATTTTTAGAATGTTTAGATTACTCTATGGGTCATTTTTTCCCCTTTAAATATTTAAATCATCAATTTCTGGGCCCTGATAATTAGTTTATTTAATTCTCAGTCGGTAGCACATCTTTATAAGCTAAGGATACTAGTTTCGATTTCAAGAATGAAAGAAATATTGTTCATTGGTGAAAATGTGAGTATGTGTCTTTACATAGGGATAAATTAACCGTCAACGTATTTGGTGTGATAGTTTTTTTTAGAGTTAAATTGGTTTGTACGACTATGCTGATATAATCAATTGATTGATAAAGTTCCTATTAGAATAAAAACATAAAGTTTTCACTGCTTACTATTCTTAATTGTTAAAACGTAAATAGCTTAACCTCAGGTGAGTAGAAGCGAAGAGGGTAATTATTAGTAAAATGCGCCTTTATTCGCCCGTATAGAGGTTGAAAAAAGCACTGGGAAATTCATATGGGTCAACTCACACCCAGTAAACGGCGGGGATACGACGTCAATGTCGATCAGAGATCGGCGGGAATACCACCAAGCCAACCCTTGCTGCCACTACACTCACTCTTTTGGCTACTCTCTTGATAATCTACAGGTAAATAAAATGTAACTTATGACGAGGGCTAGTGGCGTGGTATGGCGTGGATTGTTGCCAGGGTAAGCAGAACTTACTTAAAAATGTATTTGTGATATTCTCTCACCACTTGGTCCCTATTTGACCAATCTTAGGTTCTGCTCCAGATACCTCACATGGTAAAACATATTTTCGTTGATATCTGTCCAATGACTGTTCTACTGAGTGATGATAAAATTCACCATTACAATTTGGACTAACTATGCTTACCCGAATACCACACCACGCCAATACACTTAAAGTGGACTATCGCTTCTTTGGATGCCCCTCCTACTCTCATTGTAGCAGCCGCTGAAAGACCTAGCAAAAAAGAAAGAAAACTTTATTATTCCAGTAACCAAGGTGATCTTCCATTGACCCCGGCCAGTTCATTTAGACGTGTCATTGTGTCTTTCAACCCTTTCAACTCCCCGAGTACCTTTGTTACGGAGCTTTATACGCTTCATTTGGCATGGAGGCCAAACAGGCGCATAGCCCGCTGGCTTACCTTGATTTCAAAACTGATAGAAGTATTAATACTAGACTGTGCACTTCACTTGAATCGAGGCCAAACAGCCTCATAGCCCGCTGGCTTGCCCTATTTCAAAACTGATAGAAATATTACTACTAGACTGTGCACTTCACTTGAATGGAGGCCAAACAGGCGCATAGCCCGCTGGCTTGCCCTGATTTCAAAACTGATAGAAGTACTACTACTAGACTGTGCACTTCACTTGAATGGAGGCCAAACAGCCTCATAGCCCGCTGGCTTACATTGATTTCAAAACTGATAGAAATATTACTACTAGACTGTACACTTCACTTGGCATGGAGGCCAAACAGTCTCATAGCCCGTTGGCTTTGCCCTATTTCAAAACTGATAGAAATATTACTACTAGACTGTGCACTTCACTTGAATGGAGGCCAAACAGGCGCATAGCCCGCTGGCTTACCCTGATTTCAAAACTGATAGAAGTATTACTACTAGACTGTGCACTTCACTTGAATGGAGGCCAAACAGCCTCATAGCCCGCTGGCTTACCCTGATTTCAAAACTGATAGAAGTATTACTACTAGACTGTGCACTTCACTTGGCATGGAGGCCAAACAGGCGCATAGCCCGCTGTCTTACCCTGATTTCAAAACTGATAGAATATTACTACTAGACTGTGCACTTCACTTGAATGGAGGCCAAACAGGCGCATAGCCCGTTGGCTTGCCCTATTTCAAAACTGATAGAAATATTACTACTAGACTGTGCACTTCACTTGAATGGAGGCCAAACAGCCTTATGGCCCGCTGGCTTACCCTGATTTCAAAACTGATAGAAGTATTACTACTAGACTGTGCACTTCATTTGGCATGGAGGCTTAACAGGCGCATAGCCCGCTGGCTTACCCTGATTTCAAAACTGATAGAAGTATTACTACTAGACTGTGCACCTCACTTGGCATGGAGACCAAACAGTCTCATAGCCCGCTGGCTTGCCCTGCTTTTAAAATTTATAGAAGTATTAGGTACTACTAGACTGTGCACTTCATTTAGCATAGGGGCCAAACAGGCTAATAACCTGCTGGCTTACCCTGCTTTCAAAACCGATAGATTTATCATTACTAGACTGTGCACTTAATTTGGCGTAGGGGCCAAACAGGCCCATAACACGCTGGCGTGCCCTGCTTTTAAAAACTGATACATTTATTACGACTAGATTGTGCACGTCATTGGGAATAGAGCTCAAACAGGCTCGTGGCTTGGCCTGCCCGGTTCACAGAACTGATAGACTTATTACTACTAGAATGTGCCAACCTAGTTAGTATTCACCAGACGCGAGCTATATATTTCTCTAACCGTAACAGGATTTGAACTACTGCATATTTGTGGACTTAATACAAATAAGTGGTTCATTATTAGCCACTGCCCATACACCGTGTATCACCAATTTATATTTGTGAGTTTGGTGCTATTTGAATCACTATAACAGAGCACATTTAATACTCCTATACAGTGTATGTCTAGCTATCTCCCCTACGCTGGACGCGATCATTGTTAAATACATGACCGTGACGTCATTTAAACTATTTTACATACGCAGACTCAATACTAGTGGACAGCATGGGTTGCCACTCCCCTGCGCTTGACTCGGCCAATAGCTCTCAGCTGCTGTGACTATTTGAGCGCAGAGAGTGGTGGGTTGAACTACATGTCGGATGTAGGCTTGGTGCGTTGTCTAGTATTAATATGTCTATAAAATCTTATAAGTCTCATCATTTTGCACCCATATCATCTCAGTGGCGTACCATGGCTGTCTAGCAAGGCAAGGAATAAGCTGTCCAACCTTACTCCGGCAGTTTTGTACTCCCTCTCCCCTTCAAACAGTGTTTTTTTTAACACATAATTCAAGTAGTTAGTGATTTATAAACTCATTGGTCAGTATTCAAATTGTGTTCCCAGAGTTTGGTTAGCAAGGAGAGAGGGAATGACTATACTATTTAGAGAAATAGTTTGGTTAATTTAATCACAATCCTCTATTACATACTTGGCAGCAATATAGCGCTCCCAAATCGCAGATGACTGATATCTGATAGCTTGCAATACTATTGGTAACGCAGATGTGGCCGAGGATTTCTGTATGTCCATCACAGACTCAGCATGAAATGATGAGTGAAGAATGGCCCTGAGCATTGGATGAATCCTGAATAGCTCACTGGTAGAGCATTGGTGCGTTAAGCCAAACGTTCCGGGTTCGATTCCCGTGTCCAGGTGTCATTTTTAAACTATGGAGTATTCCCATATGGAGGATTCCTTTAGTTACAATGATTTGCAACCTTGTGTTGATTTTTATTTATTATTATTAGCACCGCGTCTTACTACCCGTTCGGGTTATATTGCACTTACGCTAATGTGTAATGGTAGGGTGATTGTGAGATGAAATGATGGACCTACAGTTTAACGTGGAATCCGAACCACGGTGGAGACCTGGCATTCCTCACAATTTTTATTAAAATAGTTTGGGTCGTGTGAGACCGTATTTAATTTAAATTAGGTGAAAAAATTCCACCTGGACACGGGAATCGAATCCGAGACCTTTGGTTTAGCGCGCCACTGAGCTACCCAAGATTCAGCCCGTGTTCAAAGACATTCTTCACTCATAGTATGGCTGAGTTTGTGCTGGACGTGCGGAAATCGTCAGATACATATAAAAAAAAATCTTAAACACTAAAACATGCTCCAATCTTTTTTTAAATAACAATCCATCGTCAGAAGAAAAAAAATGTAAGCTAGTAATTATAATTTCATATTTTAAAATACCATGGATATTGTTTTGTCGTGGAGTGTCTCAAGATTAGGTAGAGCTGGTTAAAACTGTAACTGTGATTTGTTCTCCAATCATTCATAGGCTCTTATCTACCCACCTCACATGGGAAATGTATTTTTTGTTCAAGCATGGTCAATGGAGTTTCAGAGAGATGAGAGCAATTCACAGGTACAGTTTCAACAAATTCTCCCTACCCTGGAAACACTCCGCGCCATGGACTGTAGGCATATTATTATTATCGTTATACTTCATAGACTGCATACCTAATCACACCGTTCTCTTACGCTTACGGGGTCGGCAAGAAACTCTGCATATAGCTCCAAAAAACAACTCTGTACTTAATCCGTCCTCATTAACTTTCTCTACACTTCCCTGTCCTTACATACTTCCTTCGCTTCAACAACATCCTTACACCGAGTCATATAGGCTCTTTTATTCTTAAAATTCTTAATGTTTCTTTTTTTCACACATTCTTTTACAACATTTAGCCACGTCTTTTATGGCCTACCCCTTTCCTTTTGATCCACACACTCTACCTTCATATATTTGCCTCGTCACTCGATCCACACTCATCCTCTCAACATTGTAATGATACTGATTTGGACCCCTCTCATATATGTAAAAAGTCATGGATGAAGGTATTTTTCTTTAAAGTATTGTATGTAAAATATCCTTTCAATACTTCACCTATGGAAAATGACGCGCTTTTCAGAAATTATGTCAAAGAATGTCACAGAAGATTGATCTGTGGCTCAACTAAGCTGTATCACCCAAAGTTATATCTTTAGTGCCGAAGATGGAATCATCTTAATAAATCGTGTGCAACATTCAAAGGTATTATTTATTCAATTAAAATTTCATCATAATAGTTGGCGCTCGATCACGGGGTTATAAAAACCAATTATCTCACAATACAAATCTAGTACGCAATAATCGACGCCCAATAGCGGGGCATAATAATACCGTACCGCTTTAATTAGTGATCAATCACGGGGCAATTATCAGCTAACTAAACGGTATCACTTCAATCGGCGCCCAACGCAAACATATTAATTCAATAACGTAATAACATGTCCAAACCAACGTAAGAGACCTTATTTTACACTGATCTCATGGTTTCCCTTTCAAACCGCACTCCTTCAGCACCCATTCATTACTGACTCTTCATACGAGTTTTTCCACATACATTTCTTAGATATTTTATTCCAACCACATTCACCATGCTCTTATGTTTCTTCTGACAAAACCCCGCTCCAAATCCATAAAAAATGTTGACGTTAACACACTTGTATCTACTGCCATCTTTACCTCTTTCGATACTACTTCGTTACTTCCAATAGTCCACATACATACAACTTATCTCCGAGATGCATTCACCCGTATGTCGATTTCACCATTTATCTTTCTATTTTTACACAACATTCTGCCTAGATACACCAAATTATTCACTAGCTCTAACAGTTTATTATTTATACTAGGCTGACGAACATTTCCTGATCCGTTCTTATCAAAAACTAATTAGATTTATTTATTTAGCAGTATTTAGTAACTTTTGTAACACAGATTCCATACATGGATTCTTTGGACAAAGATTAAACCATATTAAAGGAAATATTTTACTGACCAAATTGTCCTCGATTTTTAATTCTGACGAACATTTTCCCTTCCACCGGACGGAAATCTTTGATAATCTACTTCGTTTAATTTATTTATTTCAAAATTAAAACAATACCCCAATCTTTGCTCGCACAAGCTTCCTATGGATCTTCCCTCTCACTTCAGGAAACATCACTCAACCCAAAACTCTCCATTGTCGATCTTCCTTTATCCACACCCCCTTCCCTTCCTCTACGAAACCATGTTCTTCCTCTGAGCGGATTTAAAGTTTAACAAAACGTTTAGTAAACTTTTACCAATTGAAAGAAATCTTGTTGTCCAGTTCATTCGGTTAGTTCATCCCCCC
>CABFVZ010002070.1:53166-63803 GCA_902151445.1 Timema monikensis | reverse complement strand
GGGGGGGGGGGGGGGGAGGGGTTAAGGATGGAGGATAAATGTTTGCTACACTCGGGGATGCCGCGCCTATTTCCATTCATTCGGTAAAACGCGCAGGGTTGTTTTTTTTTGTTTTGTTTTTTTGACAAGAGTGAAACCTCGCCAGGCTGCATTGAGATCTTAGTTATAAGCCGACGGCTTAACCCGGATCAGACGCCAATAAAAAGAGGGTTTATATATTCTATTTCTCTCTCTTTTATTTGTAACAGTGTATGCAAGGATAGGTTATATTATCAGAGAAAGTCTGTTAAAACTGCTTAGTACACACTGTTGTAAAAAGAAAAGGTATATTTCGTTTTATTATTTATTTTATACAGTCCAATGTTATTAAGAAGAACCTTATCTGACAGCTAAAAAAGTAATTAGATCTACTCATGTATTCATACGTCAAGTAATGTGAACTGCAACGGTCAATTTAGGTGGATAATAAATTTACCACCTAACCTGCTTCGATGACCGCATGGTCTAAGGCGTCACTCCCGTTCTAGAATAGCCTGCCTATAACAGGGAGATTGGGGCTCGAATCTCGGTCAGATTTACTAAATATTGTTTTTCCTAAATGGTTTTTCACTTTCCCTTCACGAAAATGTGGGTACACTTCTTATAAACTCAATCTTCCTCACCTCTTACCTACTAGGGCAATAATAACATAGGTATATAACCCAAATGGGGTAGTAAGACACGGGTTTATATATATTATCAATACCAATTTAATAACACTAATATTATAGTAAAATAGTATCATGATTGACTGCAACAAAATCTAAATTTTCTAAAAGTTTCTTTCTAGAAAAATCCTGCTATAGAGCAACACATTTAATGCTAAACTGCTTTTAACACCAATCTAAATCGAACTAGTATCTCCCCATATCTGTAGCCGATCTCTCCAACAACTCAGTCACGGTAATATGTCCTTTCTAAGATGAACTGCAGAAACCTTTTTCAATACAGTGTTGGAGAATGTCTACACGGATATTTTTATAGTAATTGTTTTTAGCGCTACTTCTTACTACCTGTTAATGGTATACGCATATGCACTATTTAATCTAGTTAATTATAGGTGAGGAAGATTTGAGTTTAGAGGAAGTGTATCCACATTTGCATAGAGGAAAAGTGAAAAACAATTTAGGAGAAAAATAAACTCCCTCAGTATCACCGAGTAGGATTCGAATCCCGATCTTCCTGTAATCGGCAGTCTAGCCTAACACGAGAGTGACAACTTAGACCGTACGGCCACCGAAGCGTGTTTTATGGTAAACTAAAAATAAATACGTTCTGTGTGAACAGATGATAGTGGGGGTAGCCAGAATTTGGGTTGAAAACAGGTATAAAATGAATCCATAATATTTGGAATACAACCTTTTGTTTGCCCCTCCCGCCTATAAGCGTATGAACCTAGATAAAACCCCTAACCCAACTCACCCCACCCTCTGTAACCCCTATGTAAGCAGTATTTTGATAATAGTAAGAAGAGCCTTCTGTAAGGCCTTTTCTCCAACCATAACCTTAATATATAGTAGAATTCTGGTAGGAAAAAAGGCCTTCCAGAACCATCTTCCAACCAAAATCCTACTATAATAGCCAAAGTTTTCGCGGACACGGAACTTCATCTCTCATTTTGTTCCACGGTTTATTGGGGAAGGGTAGGGAGAAGGGGGAGGGGTGCTCCTGCCCATGTTTGCCAACAAACCTCCCTCCCTCCCACCTATTTACTGCCTCATGATCTCCTTGCAGCTGCCCCTACAGAAAATATAAGGAGAGGGTGGGAAGAAGACTTGGTACCCCCCCCCTCATCCACCCACCGGGCGTCATGAATATATCGGGGGTGCCGCATTGTCTCTCTGAACTCTTGGACCCTCGAGATTTGAGGTGGAAAAAAAAATAACCAGGACCTTTATGTTGACGTAATTTAGTGTCAACGCTCAATGTGTGTTTGCGCATCGGATTTAATGTAAGGACAAGTGAAGCTCGACGCGCGGTCTGTAACTCACACGTCCGTTGCTCCTTTCAGACATATTCCGTTTTTAGTGGCTTCTCCGGGTCATTCATAGGCCTTCTCGACACGATTATAGGCTAATAATTAATTTAATAAAATAAGATAAGACTTGAAAATATAAGTTGTGATTATTTTAATTCATTTTTTAGCATTGCGTCTTACTACCCGTTCGGGTTATACTCCTATGTACTAATTACACTAAAGGATTAGAGATCAGTAAGGTTTTAAAATTAGAACAAATGCACCCGCTTTTTCGTTGAGGAAGAGTAGAAAATCATTTTAGGAAAAAAATCCTTCAGTGCACCGACTGGTTTAAAACCCCGATCAACTCATCTTCGGCAATTTTGTTCTACGCTAGAGCAGCGCGCTAGACCACGTGGCCACCGAAACGGGTATGTGTGTGTGATTTATTGTGTCAGAGAGAAATATAAAAGAATAATTTTATAATTAAAATTTAAATGTTTAAAAATAATGTAAAACAAAACAGAAAAATGTTATAATGTTTTCTAAAATGTGATATATTTAATGTCTAGCTACAAACTAATACCTACATATCTTTCCCACACCGCTGGGCGCGCAGGTTAAATGTCAAGCTTGTATAGTTGTGGTTTATCTGTGAATGAGTATATATATCGGGGGGGTTAACCGCGACCGGGTTATACTGGGAATGGTTTTTCCTTAACAGTTACTCACTCTCTCTTTACGCAAATTTGGGTACATTTCCTTTAAATGTTACTTTTCTCATATCTACATCAGTAGGGAGAGCCATTGTAAAGGGCATGTAGACCCCGGGCTGGTTTTAAGACTCGAAGCAAAAAAATAAAAAAACACTCATTTTGATTTTTACTCCTCATTTTACTAATTATATTATAAATTATATTATAATTTTTTTTTAGTAGTATTTTCTTTTTCGTTCCGCGTCTTAATACACGTGCGTGTATAAAGGAAGAATTTAGGGGAAGTGTAACTGCGTTTGCGCTAAATGGAAAACCCACCCTCAGTACACCCGACCGGGATTTGAACCCCGATATTCCCGCCATCAGCAGGTCAATCTAAAACGAGAGTGAGGCCTTCGACCTTTCGGCCACTGAAGCGGGTTACAAGTTCGCTATTACCGTGTGAATAAGCAGATATATCGGTGATAATTTGCAAAATAAGTATCATGTATACATGCGCGAAGTTTGTTAATAGCTAAAGTCACTTTTCGACGATGTTTATGTAAATACGCGGGCGCAGAAGAAATACCAGTTGAACAACGATTGTATTGTCTTTCAAACAAAATCAAAACGAAATATCTTTGTTTCGATAAAAGTTTAATGAAATTGGTTTGAATTAAATGTACACTCTGTGTACCATGTAGGTAGCAGTTTTACCTTGACGCACTACACTATGACCTTCTCTTATCAGCTATCCATAGTGGAAAAATTTAAGATAAGTTTGATGATACTATTCAGGGTAAACTAAGGGTACTTCATATGTATATTTTCAAAGCTTTTAAAAAGAACCACATTGTTTCAAAATATATTACTAAAATGTAATGTATTTCTACAAACCATTTTCGGAAATCAATTTCATTTTTGTTGATAATCTAGACTGTTCGCTAAACAATGATGAATTAACGCGTCTTATTCTTCGTAGTAGCTACCTCGCTGATTATTTCGTAGTATTAGCGATCATGATTTCAGTACAAGCTTCCCTACTGAATTAAATACAAGAACACTACCTCTGTGCCTAGCTCCTTGGTATAACCCTATCTAGAAACTGTGAGCGTGAAAATAGAGCTGATATTTGGTCAACTACCTCCTGGAGTGATATGTTCCCCTAATTGCCCTGGTATCAGGACAGACCAAATCCCCACCCCCTCCCTCCCCCCACATAACACTCCGTTGAACTGCGGGCGAGCATTCTTTCAGGGAGCGCGGAGGCACGTTGTCCAATAAATATATCCATCCACACACAAACTGGGCCTCGGCTGCTGGTTTTCATTCTTTCCTTCTCTTAGCCTTTGTGTTCCTACTCTCCTTCCTTATTTCCCTTTCTTTGTCTCCCCAACTGCCTACTCTATTTGTCTCACTTCGCTCTTATTTTTACTGTTTATTCTTTGTGTTTTTTCATATTGTCTTTTTTTAAATATATTTTTTATTTCTCTAACTCTTTTAGACTTTTTATCTGTTACCCTTAAATTCCTCATAGATTCCTCTTGGCTTACACTTTTTTTTCCCTCCCACTGTGTTTTACTACCCGTCTGGGCTGTACATATTTTATATTACGCACCAGAGGTAGGAGTGAAGAAGGAAGAATAAAGAGAAGCAAATGTACCCGCATTGGCGTGTAGGTAAAAGTTAGAAATCTTGTATGGGAAAACCACCCATCTGACCGGAACTTAAACCATGACCTCTCCGTCAAAGGGAAAAAAACGGACTAGATGATCCTGGTATGTAATGTCTGTCCGTCGATTCTTTAATCCATTTGTTCACTATTTATCACTTTCCCTCCTCACCCCCTCGCTTTTCTATAGAAATATAATCCACTTTGGTCATCGAATGCTCTAAACCAGTTGTTCCCAACCGGTGTGCCGCGAAATTTTGAAAGTATGCCGCCAAAATTTCCTAAGATTTTAATCCAGCTAAGCATCTCGTAATACATCTACTACTAGTTCCAGTTTTAATCCTCCCAAAGTGTTTTAGCGATAGATAGTTTTAGGTTTAACTTGAAAAGAAGATTGTGACCTTCCAGTTTCTATCTGTATCCTTTGGGGGAAACGCCTGAGCAATGAAGCAATGATTCTGGGCCAAATGAGGTGGCATCCAACCACCAAACATCTCAGTGAGTCCCCCCCAAAAAAACCAACGTCCCAACACAAGACACAAATAAAATGGAAACAATTGTTTAAGTTTCAGATTGTGCACCTGAGGCGTCATTCAAAATTGTTGAATTGATCGCTAAAAACATGTAACCACATGTTATTGGTGAACATGTGATTGAGCCAGCTTGTCAGTTCATTATTGAAACCTTGATTATACATTAATCTAAAGAGCAAATTTCATAAGTGTCTTTATAAAATAATAAGATAGGCCTACGTATTTCTGAAATATCTGAGAACCTCAGTCAAAATGTTGTTGACAAAATTAAAGTAAACAGTCAATTTGCCTTACAAGTAGATGAGGGCTTCGATAGGAACATACAATTATTGTCAACTGCATCCCGATACTCATCATTTTAATTTGTATCTAAATTTAATATAAAATGTATAGTATTTACGGCCTTTACACAAGTGTGCCGTGAAAATATTTTATTGGACTAAGTGTGCCCCGGAGTGAAAAAGGTTGGGAATTCCTGCTCTGAGCCAAAGGCGGCTCTCTCGCAATATAATAAACGGCCGAAGATGGAGATCAGGGTTTTAATCCGGTCTGGGTTAACTGAGGTTGGTTTTCCATAAATGGTTCTTCACACTTTCTTTACCCTTAATTCAACGTTCCTCATGTTTAACACATTAGCGTAATTACTTTATATATTAATAACACGAACGGGTAGTAAGACACGGTGATAAAAAAAATAAGGCGTTTAAATATTGTTCTAAGGCTTTCTTAATTTTTAAATTTTAACTTTCTTATTAAGGTTAGGGTTCTAATATATTTCTAGATTTATTTAGCATAGGTCTCTACATTACTGGCGTGTACTGATGTGTTTTGGTTTCATTTTTGAAGTGGTTTTTAATTCTATCTCAACGCAAGTTCTGGTACATTTCCTCTAAATTCTTACTTCCTCATAATATATCCCATTAGTGTAAATATGTAGATATCCCAGATGAGGAGTAAGACGTAAAGTAGAGCATGGTCGGTGAAACAATTAGGCCTGCTTCACACTTATTTGTTATACCTTCTAGAATCTAAAAGATTCCCTCTCTGACAAGCCGACTATAGGAATAGGAACCTCATAAAAGTCGAGGCACGGTTGGCTTCTCGGGTGGTCGCTTGTTAGCACCCCTAGGAGACAATAACACGACCAACCTCCCTCCCTGGGTGGGTTTAAGAGAATCATCACATCCCCCTCGCCCCTCTTATCATGATCGTAATAATGATAATAACAGCGGCAGAAGAGTCGTAAGGAAGCGGCGCTATACCCATCTCACAGTCATGACCTACCCCTTGGTATGACGTGAATGTGCTCAATTTTCATCAAACAGCCCCCCCGCTTTGGTTTGAAGGGAAGGGTCTGTTTTGTATGTGGGTGAGTGAGAGAGGGAAAGGGGTGGTTTTCTACAGGGCGTGAAAGTAGACAGGGTGAGGAATGTTTTTAGGTGGAGGGAGGGAAGGGCTGTCGTTTAATAAATTTCAGTCGTGTGTAAGAGCAGGTTCTAGATACGATAGGGAGGGACCTCGGTTAGGACACCTCATAGCTGGGCTGGTAAGGCGGCTTGATTGTTGACGCTGGAGGACTCGGATGTAAAAGAGATGGATCGCTTTCCTGTCTCGTGGTCTTGGGGTTGTGCCCATTCTACAACCAGCTTTCTGCTTACACACACACTGTCTACAATAAAATGTCGGTGAACGTTATTTCAACCAATATTACTCCATCTTCAAAGTCATATTAAAGTTTACAAACACAAGTTAAATAGAATCAAATTCACAAGTGAAAAAATATTATTATTATTATTATCACGTCCTACTACTCGTTCGGGTTACACGCACTTACGCTAATGTGTAATGGTAGGGTGATTGTGAGATGAAATGATGGATCTACAGTTTAACGTGGGATCCGAACCACGGTGGAGGCCAAGCATTCCACACATTCACCAGTTGTGATTAATGCACGTCTTCTCACAGGTGAAGGTTTGGTAATCAGATAAGTTTGTACCGGGACCGAGGATTGAACCCTGGACCCCAGCATAGAGGTCCGACACCGTACCCCTAGATCACCAGGTCACCTTAAACAAATGAAAAATGTATTAATGTATTGCTCTAAGTGAAGAATGTAAAATTTAATACCTTTTACTATATTAATTTACAAATTTATTCTTGACCAAATAACTAATTAGTTTAGTCGAATACAGTAGTGCACCTGTATTTGTTCCTTATTGGCTGAATGCAAGTTGACGCAACTACCTAAAGATAAGAGATGGGTGATGTTAATCTCTTTCCGAGAACCAATCCCGACAATTCCGACATACGACTGTGCTTGGGTGTGCTGCTACTGTAGACAGAGAAGATTACGAGTCCGGTAAGCGGATGCGACCGATTGTAGGCTGGGCATTAGTAAAAAAATAATATGAGGGAAGGGGGAGGGTGTGAGTGATGATATTTGAACCTCCCATTGGTGCAATCTAGGGACAGTTTTGCGAAACTTTCTGAGATGTTTTCAAAAGAAGAATGAATGACTTGAGGGATGGTCATCCTTATTGGCGTATCGTGAAGTTTTGCCAGAGTAAGCAAAGCTTGTTAAAACTGTACCTGTGAGATGTTTACCCCCACTTTTGTTCCCATTTGACTGATCACACATAGTCTCTGCTCTACACACCTCACATGGGAATATTATTCTGTTGATGCATGACCAATGATTGTTTTACTGACTGACGAGGATAATATTTCACAGGAACAGTTTAAACTAACTCCGCCTACCCCGGCAACACTTTACGCCATTCCACCTCATAGAATTCCTTACTGACTGATTCTCCCTTAAATGTTTAGTTATTGTGTTCAAAGTAGGCGTTATTGGTGACTTAATCTATAAAGTATGGGTGAGTAAGGTTTTTAGAGGAAATGGGCCGCCGGGTCTACTACGGGTGTTTTTTCCATAAATGATTTTCCACGCAAATGCTGGTATAATTCTCCTTAATCCAACCTAATCTGATCCCTAACTCATTATCATAGTAAATAGTAGGCTACATAAGCGTATACAACCCGAAGGTTGGTCCTCATGATCTTTCCATCCATCCGAAACTGGACATGAACTCAGCCCTTGGGCTGGTTAGTGCTGCCCACACCATCTGGTAGAAATCACATGTAGGCTACTAGGGAAGTTCGAAAAGTGCGGCGGTTCCTTCCACACTGAAAATTCTACGAGCAAGTGAGAAAGTGCTGATCAATTTTGCCGGGAAAGGTATTTTAACATATACCTTCCAGGTTTTTTTTTTTTTACATGCCTCACTCGACATGAGGCCGATGGCTTTACTTTATTACATTAAATTTAATCTTTGGTCTGGATTATGCCTGCCCCTTACTATTAATATAGAATGAACCCTTGTCTTGGTGCTATTTTTCCTTAGGGAAATCGCCCTCAGTGGTCTTGGGCTAATGTGCTCGCCTCAGAACCCGATTTTCGTGGGTTCAAACCCAGCCGGATTCGACGGATTTCTCTTGAGCGATAAAAATCCGTAGCTCATCTTCCTTCGGAGGGGAAGAACTAAAACTGCCGGTCCCATGTAGATTGTGGTATGTAAAAGAACCCCTGGAAAAGTGGTACGCACTCTCGATCATAGAAATTCTCGTGTGCTGATATAATCAGGCGGTTCAGAAAGACAACGTTAAATACAACAAATAAATAAACAGATAATTCATAGAGTGATTAAATTATTCTCCTTGAAGTGAAACTTCCTCTGCTCGCCGTTCCATGGCGGATGCTACCCTTCTGGTATCCCTGACAGAGGTGGGAAGGAAGACGTGCACGCACCAATATTGTGTTTTGGAAGGTTAGGGGAAGGAGGGGGGAAATAAAAAATATTAGGGTACGGGGGGAGAGGTAACACACAAACTGATCCTCAATATACTCATCCCTGGGTCTTTCTGTTGTGTGTTCTCCGATATGGGTCGGAATAAATAAATACATGAATATTGATGGTTGAGGTGGGAGTGAAAGCCATTGTTCGAGACGAGGAAGAGGAATTATGGGAATATCAGAGGCGGGAGTCGTGGAGAAATGAAAAAATCTATGTTTTGGAAAATTTTCAATTTCATTTTTTAACATCTTCGCTATTTAAAGTGAGAGTGTGGAGGATACGAGAAAAGGTCGTTTTTTGGTTACAGTTTGTATTTCAAAACTTTTTCTTTTTGCCAAAATAAAATATTGCTCCAGTAGAAACATAGAGTTTAATTTTCTTGTCATGGTAATGTCAACATTTGTTGAATATTTGTCATGAGCATAGCGACATTAAATAAGAAACTTTGTAAATTAAGGGAAAATGTTGTCTTTAAATTTCAGGTCACCCTTGACAGATATTCAAGAACAGTTGACATCAATATTTGAAGAAAATTAAACTCTATGTTTCTACTCGAGAAATATTTTATTTATTTTGGCAAGCAAAAAAGTTTTCTATAAAAACGGCAAAAACACTGTCCTTATCTCGCCTCCTCCATACTCCCACCTTAAGATGCACTTATTGATAATATGATGCCGCTAATACTAATAATACACTATGATTAAATTTCCCGACAGGTTTAATATTTTATTCACATCTCTGTAAGGCACAACTTTCTTACCTGTCCAGGCTATACTCATATAAAGATAATTACTCTATTGTGGTAGGGATGAGGAAGGAAGCAATCTAGAGGTGATCTATACCCGCTTTTGCTGGAAAGGAAAGTGGGAAAACATTTATTAAAAACAGACCCGGCTGGGATTCGAACCCTTATCTCCCCTTATTCAGTAAGCCTAACATAAGAGTGACGCCTCAAACCGGGTAATACGAGCTCAAACTTAAAACAGCAAGTTATCAAGGTATTTAATTTTCTAGTTGATAAACAGATATCGTTTAGATTATTGTCAAGGTGGATGCATTGTTGTAACTCGATAAAGGCAGGGGGGCGGGGGGCGGCACGTTCTCTGAGTACCAAATTAACTGGCAATAATATCAACAATAGAAGCTTGTTTTTTTTTACAATAAAAGTACATTTAATTATTACTATTACGTAGCCGGTATTATAACGAGTAGCCAGTTCGAGTACCAATATAAGAACACAGCCAAATTTTAAAAAGCAGTTTTCAAAGGGTGTCTTACCTCTCTCCCCTCCTAGGTGCCATTAACTCTAGTTACGCCTCTAGTTGGATATTTTCAAACTATTGTGTTGTTTAGTGAAACAAATCAACTTAGAACGAAACGACATACACGCTTTATATTAAATAATGAGTTCTCTTCTTTTTATCCAAATCATTCCCCAAATATCTGTTTGTATCTCGCTTTCAGGCGCATGCGCCCTGATTAAGTTCAGTCGGTTTTGAAATATGAATGGGTCTCCCAAGCTAATGTTATCGCGCAGAAAGGGGAAAGCTGAAGTTATTTCTTGTCGTACCGCGAGCGGACAACGCTGATGAGGCGGAAATCTTGTGTTTGGGTTAGACCTCGTCTCGTGTCTACGTTTCTGTTCTTCTCTTGTTTTTCGATTAACTTTGTGAATCCGTTAACAACGCCTCTTGTATATGTAGGACCTAATCATAAAAATAAGCTATATGTAGACATATCTAGTTGTTTTTGCACCGTGTCTCCGAAGTGGGTCATATTTAGTTCATTCACTAGACAAATTGTGTGTCCTTAAACGTTCATAAATACAAACACTATTTTGATATAAATTTTGAACAAAATTGCAATAGCCATTTTTTTTTTTTTTTT
>CABFVZ010002070.1:38871-53015 GCA_902151445.1 Timema monikensis | reverse complement strand
AATATGTCTATTCAATCTCTATCACAAAAAGGGGCTGTCTTATATTGGGATATGTGCTGATAAATCCGTATTTTAAAATATATTTTTAAAAAAGGCAATAAATAAAGTTCATAAAAACTCTTTTATATATATATATGTATTTTTTAATTACAACAAGAGGATAACTGAGTAGCATGAATTATCTGTCCTGCTTGGTCCCCTCCATGAATAAAAGAGTATAAGGGTGAGGGGTGAGAATGATGCGTGTTGGTTTCTACCCCTGCTCTCCCCCTTTACGGCTTGATGCTATTGTCACCCATCTCTTCACCCCTCAAACCCGTAGCGCCTCTCTCTGGAATGTTTTAATACAGAACACAACACAAGGGTTTAGGGAGCGTGACGAGTCTGTCATATTAATAATATTAATACACACCCTAGGAGGGGGTTGTATGGGGTGTATAGGGGAGGGGGGATGACGACGCCACGTTCCACCAACAACACATGTGCTAAAGGTCCGGTCAGGACCGCGTTGGACCCTTATTCTGTTGCGCTAAGGGGAGTTAATTGCAGGGATTCACTCCCAGCCCTCCTTTTTCCCACCCCCGACAACTATATAGAGGTATTAAGAAGGGGTTGTTGGCCTTAGCAGACTTTTCTTTTACAACAAGACTATACTCTTGATGTGCTTAATATAAGTGACCTCATTAGCGCCTCAAATTATTAAACTCGTAGTGAAACTCCGAATACATCGTACCTCCAACGCCGGATTAATACAGTCCAATTTCCATAGAAATGTCATTTTAGAAAATAATTTTTTTTTTGCGTTCAACATTGATAACATTTCATTATGTTAGTACCATTTTCGGTGGCTTATGGTCTAAATCATCACTTTCGTAATAGACTGGATTGCTGCTGTTGGGAAGATCGAGGTTCAAATCCCGGTTGGGCTTAATGAGATATAGTTTATTTCCCTTAAATGATCAACTCTTTATCTCTAAGCAAATTTGAGTACACTTTCTCTATATGTAACCTTCCGAATCTCTAACACATTAGCGTAATTAGTACATAGAATTGTAACTTGAATGGTTAGTAAGATTGGGTGCTAAAAGACTTAAATCTAGAATGAATATAACACCCAGCCGTTAATTCATCACTGTGAAAGGTGAAATCTCATTTTCACTAATGATGAATTTTTCGGCCATGTTGAGAATCGAACCCTGGAAGTCCCTCTAACTACAAAGCTAAGGTGTCGAACTTTAGCCTTTTTTAACGTTTCAAAATGTAAACTTTTTTAAAACCTTTCATAAAAATTTCGCAATTATTGCATTGTAAACAAAAAACTGTTGGTTTGAGTCTGAAACAAGGCAAAATATTATTTTGTTTGATCAACGCTATCACTATTGGTTCTATCTAAATATACAACTATTATTGATCCCTATTTAATTTGTTTGGTTAAAACTACCTATGTAAAAATGTTATGCTAAAATATTATTATTATTAAATCTACCTCGTTCGTCTTTGGATAATGTGCTCGCCTCAGGATTCAATGTTTGTGGGTTCAAACCCAGCAGAGGTCAATGGATTAGTCTAATCGATAAACATCCGTAGGGCAAATAAAGTCGGGTCGATTGTGGCATGTAAAAAAAAAAAGTTGGAAGGTATGTGAAACTACCTTTTCCCGGCCAAATTGGTAGACCCTTTCGCTCTCGCTCATATACATTCATTGTGGAAGGCAACGAGATACTATCACACTATCTGAACTCCCCTAGTACATGGTATGTCTACCAGATGGTGAAGGCTGCACTAACCAACCGAATGCTTGACTCCGGACGGGTAGAAAGCACATCAAACCAACCTTCGGGTTGTTGACTTCAGAAGAAGATTATTAGTAAGGTAATTTATTATGCATGTCGTCATTTTTAGAATGTGCTATTTTTTCCCCCCCAGAATCTGGAAATTGTAACCTTAATTTTAGTGAACTGAATTCTTTTGAAATTTTCCTAACAATGAGCGGTTCTGCTCATCTCTGCTGTTCTTCTAACGCAGCGGTTTCCAACGTGGGGTACATGCCAGAACGTTTAGGGGTACGCGAAAATATTGTATTAATGGCGGACACATACCAACAGTGTAAGACAGAAGATCAGTCAAAAGTTATTTAATTAGCTCAACGATATGGTGAAGGGCGGTGCGCGTTTTCTTCTATATTTGACCTTGAGAAAATGAGTTCAATTTGAAACATAAAATAGTTTTTATAATTATTAATAGATAAATTAAATGTGTTTGTTTATATTATAACATTTGCTTTTTGAATGTAAAAATATCTGCACTCGTCATTTAGCTTATTAACACATTGTTTATCACATTACTAGTCCATTTATTTTCAGTTACAACAAATAAGTCAAAAAATTTACTACAATAATTGTAATTATACATTTTTCTAAAAAAAATTAGGGCACAATTTATGGAAATGGGCTGCCAAGGAATACTCAAGCGAAAAAAGGTTGATAACCGCTGCTCTAACGGGTCGGGCCGTAACCTTTTTGGGAAAATCGTTCTCTAACCGATCCAAGATGACACGGCCGATGCACCTACCTGTCTGTACGGGCGGAATCTGGTTTCAACTGGTATGATTTATTTCCAGGGTATCGTATCAGTGTGCGACCAGCCTAGACCCCTCATGGTGCAGGCGGTGTACGACATGTTCGATCTGGAACCCGTCTCCGCCGATCTGGGGGATTCCCCAGGCTGTCGCTTCATTTTCATCGGTCAGTTATTTGTATTTTTTACATGCAAGGCCAATTTGTCAAATTGTGATTATTTGGGATTAGCACATTGGTTGATAGGCTTTAATAAAATTGCACCCAAGCTTAGTTGGTAACTTGTTTAAGTGTATTAAGCGTTCCTAGGTTCGATTCCTGGTATGGTTGTGAATCGCCAGCTTGTAGATTGGGTTCTGTGTCTCTTCTCTCGTTTGTGATCTCATTGTCTCAGGATTATAATCGCTGTTGAATCAACTAAAGAGATTTTTTTCTAAAAGGTTTCTCACTCTTTCTTCCCACAAATGTGGATACATTTCATATTAAATCTACCTTTCACCCTTATCTAATTAGTGTAAATAGCCCGGAACGGGTAGTAAGACGAGAGAGAGAGACAAAAAAAGTTCAAAAAGTTAACTTTAAATACCCCTAGTAAAAAAACAATTAAAAAGGAAAATACATTTATTTGCAAAACTCAAACACCAGACCACTGGACACCTTTTAGAGTTGAAAAATATGTGCCTTAACGATCTGTGCCATAACTGATCCTCCTCATCATCCTCAACTGTTTCCAGCTTGTAGACGTGTCATTTTAGTAAAATGCCTCCATCTTCCTCTTTTCTTTCACCATTCTTCCTCCTTTAATTTCTTCCATTCTTTTCTTCTCACTTGAACACTTTCTGTTATCTGCTCCTCTTATCTCTTTCTTGGCCTCCATTGCAGTCTTTTCCCTACATACTTCATATCCAACATTTACTTCTGCATCCTCTCTTTTTACATCCTCATTACATGCCCATACTATCTAATTCTTGCTTCCTTTACTATCCCATGTACTCTGCTGGTCCTAATGCTTTTATTTGATTGAAAAATATAACCAATTTTAATTGAGTCAAATTTATTTGTTTTACAATTATTTTATGATTCAATATAAATTATATACATCACCGGCAATGTGTGAAACCCAGGCGTTCTATATAATACCAGAGTGGTTTTGGGAAAGTATGAAATAAACAAGTTTTGCTGTCGTATTTCGTTCTTATTTTCAAGTTATTTGTCTTTTTGAAGTCTTGGAATATGTTATCAATTTATTTTATCCATTTCTATGTAAGTCTTGCTCCGTTTTCTTGCAGGTTCACCTAATTCCTAAGATATAAGTTTGTCAGGTTGGGTTATTTTAGAAAACGTAGTTAGGTTAGGTTAGCTATTGTTCTTGGCAATATATAATGACTAGTTATTCTATAAATTTCCTAAGAAAAGTATAAAATACAACAGCAAAACTCGTGTATTTCATACTTTGCTAAAACCACTTAGGAATTATATAGAAAGCCTAGGAATTTTATATAATGCCCGGTTTATTCCCACTGCCATTAACATATATATTTTTCAAAATTGTAAAATAGTTTTCCAAAACTGTTGGTTGCAAAGTGTACCGTAAACTCTCACATGGAAGGCCGAGTTTGGTCTTTATTGGGTGCACATTCTACATTTTGGTTGTATATCCTATTCAAACAAATGCTTCATTATTTTCTTGGACTTTCATTATCCTATTTTTGTGCCCTTAGATTAATTAATAGTAGTTGTTGATAACCACTTTTGTCATTAAAGCATACAAAAAGAAAAAAGGGACAGATTTTTACACAGAATGAAAATGTTAAAATTATTCCATATAATAATTCTCTCTCTTGTTTTAGGTCGCAATTTGATTGCTGGTAAGCTGAAAAATCTTTTTGAAGAATGTATCATTCAGGACGACAAATTGGCGTAGCTCCTAAAATGAAAACCTTAGAAATATGACACAGCATAATTAATCTGATTGACCCTCTCTTAGGACCTTGAAAATATATTTTATTTGATATGAATATTTGTAATTTAATATAAGAAAGAAAAGCTGTTTTTTTATAATGTATATTAGGGATGAGCCTAATTTTATCTTTCTATAATC
This sequence comes from Timema monikensis, assembly GCA_902151445.1. Classification (NCBI taxonomy): domain Eukaryota; kingdom Metazoa; phylum Arthropoda; class Insecta; order Phasmatodea; family Timematidae; genus Timema; species Timema monikensis. Next base: position 48,338 of record CABFVZ010002070.1, on the reverse strand, counting down.
CAAATACAACATTTTCTTTTTAATCTCAAATCCAAATTTTTAAAAATAGAACATTTTAGTAAAAAATTAAAATTAAATGAACACTAAATGAAATATTATTTAGTATCATTCAAGGTATTAAATTATTTGTTTATTTGAATTATTTATTCATTGTAAGGAAATAAAAATGCTTTTCAGATTTCTTTTATTTTCTAATTTGTTTTATCTTATGACAACTAAAAAATATTATACTTTCTTGTTCTGCCATTTACACTTTAAGTCTTTATAATAATTAATGTGTCTACAGATTGCATTAAATTCTTCAAGACCATGTGTTCAAAATTATAGACTCAAATCTTTCCCCTTTTTTTCTTGGCTCTCCCAAATCTCTCTAACGCAAAGTCAATATAATTGATAATACCAGCATTCAACATCCAGGCAAACTATCAATACTTCACTAAGAACAATAAATCCCTTGAAAACCAAAACTTCGACTCGGTATATTGTTTTGAATAGTTTTATTTTACTCATATGAGCACCAACAGCCTGGGATTTGATTGTTATCGAAAGAAACGATTATTTAACAATATTTTATGAACTTGTTTTTGTAATTTAATCTTTGAGGCTAATTCTTTTAATAACCCGATTAAATAATACTGCTATTTTTCCAGAATGTTACAATAATGTGATTAGTACTGATAATGTTAATATTATTATTTTGTATATAATTTACAGAATATAAAAAATAAAGAACAATGAAAAGGTTTCATTGATTGTTACTAAGTAAGTAAAAACAATTTAAATCAAAAAGAGATTTAAAAACATCACCTATTTTTTAAATAACATAATAACTATAAAACATGACTTTCAAATAAAATTTACTGATTTTTCTTTCAATACAGACTCCTACTGTCATTAATAATTTTCTTTGGATACAAGTACAAAAGAAATACTTTTATATCACTAACACATCCCTTTACCCATTTCTTAAATAAATATATATATATATTATATGTGTGTATTTTGAAAATTTGCATTTTTTAATCGTGCAATAAAGAATATAAGTTATGACTCAACAACTGCTTGAATGTTAATATTAGTACATTGTAATATTGTATTACAAAATTTTGTATGATATAATATATTTTGGTTTGTAAACAATTTATAGTAAATTTGTATTGTTTTAAATTTTTGAACCAGATATATACTTATTTCTATTTTAAGGGTTTCTACCATTCTTTAAAGTCTTAAAATGGTATCTTAGTCATGAATGTCATCAAAAAGTTATGAAATTAAGCTTTGATTTTTTTAGAAAAGAAAATTATGCAGGTATTAATAGTATTTCTTATACTTGGCTAAAAGCTATCATAAAAGTTCAACTACAGGCTAGTGATGTTATAGTTCAGAAATTAAAAAATCTTAAAAATCATAATTTATAAAATTCTGAATGAAAATCTCAATTTGAGGTGACAGCTAATAACTTTTTGGTAATAAATATTTATGTGTTGGTCATGAAATATGGTTTACATATTTTGGCAGACACCCTGAAATTTCTTACATCTTTTACATTTCCTAAATCTTTATACCTGCACCAGAAGGTATGTGGACTAAATGTCAAATTCATTTTGTCTAGTTTGCTAGTGACGGGGAGGTTAAGTTTCAAATCCCGGCCAGGTGTACTGAGGGAAGCTTTTTTTAATATAGATTACTTATCAATCTCCTTGCATGCAAACGTGGGTAAAACCGTGCACGCAAATGTGGGTACATTTCCCATACATTTTACCCTACTTACCCCTAATCAATCAGTATAATTAAATGTGTAAAGCTTGAACATTTAATAAGAAACGATTGGGGTTGAGAAGGGGTGTAATATCGTTAAACATTTTTAATTTACAGTAAAGTTTTTGAAATAATTTTAATAGTAAAATTTTGTCTCCAGTTCTGTTTCCGGATTCAGGTCCATGCTGGTTGCGTGTCATGGAATGTTGCTAGGATAAGCAGAGTTAGGTTAAACCCAACCTGGGAATTGTTCTCATCATTCAGTAGAACACTCATTGGTCAGATCAATTGAAATACACTCTTATGTTAGATGTGTAGGGTAGACAGTCTATGTATGATTGGTCAAATGACAACAGAGTGGGAGACAAAACAAAAAAGTTAAAACCAGCATTAACCACTGCAATGTGAATTCTGCGTACAAACCGAACGGGTAGTAAGACGTGGTGCTAATAATAATAATAATAATAATGTAAATTCCATTGTTGTCACTTTATCACCACGTCTTGTGCCAACACGACCAAGATTGACCAAGATTCTAAAACACGGAACTTCGGAGATTTTCATCTCCCTGTCCCTCCATTTATTCCATCCTCACCCCCCACCCCCGTATAAGTCGATGTAAGGACACTAGAGATCTGAGTCTCTTCGAAACTCTCGTGTGTAACAATGCGTAAAAAAATAAATAAAAAGACCTAAGGACTATGTTCAAAAAAAATATAATACTATTGCTTACCCTAGAGATTACACATTGGGAGTATCCTGTATGGGAAGAGAGGGGAGGTAAGACATTACGTCAACACTGGTTGCATCATGGATAGAGTGTGAGAGGGTGGTTAGACTATCCCGCACACCCTTCCACAACCTTCCGGCGTTGTTCAATGGCGCTTAGCTGACTCAAGTGGTTTTTGCTTTGGTTGATCTTGCATCTTACAACTGCTAACTTTTCACGTTCTTTTTTTTTTTCTCAAGTGAAATTCTAAGACATTAGAGGCAGTGATTTTTCCATAATAATCTGTTTGCTCTTGTAATTTTTGTCCCTTTTCTTTCCCTCTTTGTCATTTATGATAGAAGACGTGCTTTCTTCAGAGATAATAGTTCATACGTATTTTGAATTGCACCCCCCCAAAATATTACTCTTCAACAAAGTTCAAGAGGAGTGTGCTATATTCTCACTAAATCCACTTTCTCCGATGTGCGCCAATAAAATTAATTCAACTGCGGACATCTGTTGTAACACACATCTGAAAGAAAAAACAGATCTATAGCCTATAAACACAATCCACAAAATTTGGCATAAATTGAACTTTATTTAGAAGTCAAAAAATGTATTTAAAAAAATGCTTTGCCCTGTGTCAGTTGGTTCAAATGTATGTGTGGAAACTCACAGGTTGCAAATTGCAAGCCCAATATTTTATTTTTATCTGCTTTTTCTATCATCAAAAGGAAAAAATATTGATTTACTTTAATTGAATAACTCAAAGTAGGGTTTGTATTTGAGAATGTAGTTCTAGACACACAAAAAAACAAACCTAAACGGGTGTTGACTTTCGGTTTTGCCAAGTATTTTAGTTTATTCAGTTCTCAAATTATACAATGATCATAATAAATTTAATTTATCTATTTTACCTACCTGTTCATTTAAACAGACTTTAAAATAGAGGGTGAGGTGATGAATTTGAATGAAGTGAAGGAAAGAACAGTGATGAAGGATTAAAACAGCCGATTTAGGGATCTTTGTTGTGAAATAACATCCCTTGAATTCAATAAGTTTAATACTCTTCTTTTGGAGGAAGACCCCGCACCGGTGATTTCGTGATCTGAGGTGTCATTCAAGTATTATACTATTACCTTTGAAGGAGAGGTTGAGGTTCAAATGTTGGCAGGATGCCCTGGTTTTGTTTAGTTCATACACATCTAATGTGGGTACATTTATTTTAAACTACCCTCCTCAACCGTACCCTTTGAATTAATGTGTTAGTAATCCTTGAGTAGAAAGTAGTGTTATTTTAATGTGGGGAAGAGAGGCTTTCAAATTGAATTACCACAAACCCAATTATATATATATATTTTTAACTTATTCAAGGATGAATGAGAGTGGTGAATTTTGAGGAAATGTGGTAAGCATTTGTTCTTATTGATTATGTTAAAACCACCCCAATGCACAAGGTCGAGGTTGAACCATGATCTCCCAATTCAGAATCATGAGGGAATACATCACTTTGTTTTTAATCTTATGGTACATATGACCGGGAGGGACTTTGACAGCTAGGTTTAGTCATCACATGTGTAGACTATTAGCCGCTCTGGTGACACAGAACGTTGCCCAGGTTACACCTTAGGAGGTTGTCTACACATCGCACACACGATGAGATGATGGGATGAGAGTTGTTATGATGTTATCTAGCCGGGGTGAGTCTTAACCTAACTTAAGCCTAATTTACCAAACCCTGGTGACTGTTGGGTATATTCCCCTTAAGGAAAAAATACCCAAGGTCGGTACTAGTCGGGAAATGAACCCGGGACCCCTAGGCTCGTACCCAGGTGCACTGACCACTACACCGCGGAGCCGGTTACCACAGTACTAATCCCTGCCATTAAGTCTTAATGATACAATTAAGCTACTATTAAAAAACACACGGGTTACATGATGCCAGCCCATAATTGAGTCGTACTGACCGAGCGGTGTCATCTGTCACCAAACTAGTGTTAACTTCTGCTTATAGAGGGTGTCGTGTGGTCATCACAACAAACCCTCTGGCCGTTAATCTCAGTTCCCTAGACTGGGGCCGCTACTTTTTCACTCAAGTGGTTACTTATTTGGTCCTCATAAGACTGAGTCTAACCTCGTTCCATACCCACTGCTTCACATAAGATCTGGAAGCGACAGGGATCAAACCCAGGAACTCTGTGACCCCATAGACGGTTACATTATTATTTTAATTATTACATTAACTCTATCATAAGATAGTTTATATGAAAAGAGTAGTTAAATAAATAAAAATAAGAAATATAAGAAAAACTCATGTAATTTTCTTTTTATTGTCCTACAACCTCCAGCTTTGACTTAATGAAAACTTTTAAATTCTTCCCCTTGTAATATTTTCTCCGTTCTCAAAACTTGTATCAATAGTAAACTTATCTTAAGATCATTTTATTGTTATTAAAAATAAAAGCAAAGGGAAAATCTCAAGTGACTTTAAGAAACTTCCGTGTTTTCCCCCCACGACTCATCCTCCCTTCCCCCTCCCCTTTTCTCGATCCCGTCATCTCTGTTATATATTTTTACGGCATCAAGTAAAAAAAAAAAGAAGAACAAAAAAAACAGTTTCCTCATTTTAACTAAAAATTACTTTCCAATATTCGAGCATAATGTAACACAGCACAAGGGGGGGGGGGGGGGGGAAGAGATGGAAAGTTTTTCAGGAGGAAAATGTTTGTAGAAACCTTTATGAAGAGAGTAAAAGATAAAAAGCCCTTGAGTAATGGCTGATAGATAAATATCTAATTTGGTGACCAAAGCACATGGGTGTATCACTACATAAATTTCGCGGGGAAATTTGTATTTGATTTTTCTTTATTATATTGTTACTTGTATGTTTGGAATTAAAATTGGTCTAATTTTATCATTACAGGTTTGTTGAGAATTATTTATTATTTAATAGAAATTTATTGGAATCTGGGTCTTTAATTTACAACAGTAAGTTCTCAAATTACAGGTATTCAAGTTAGGTATGTTCAGAGATACACGATTGAGGTACTTAACATGGTAGAGTTTAGGGGGGGGGGAAGTTGGGGCGATTGCCCCATAGCCCCCACAGAAAGGAGGCCCCACAAATCCCCGAAAGAAAGGAAAAAATAACTAACTTTTTATTGTAAACAGTGGCGGAACACCAACAGTGGGGGGTCCTGGTGCAACGTTTGTTAACGGGCCCTTAAAGGAAGGAATCTTGAATAAAAGTGGGCTTACTAAAAAAAATACAAGCTTATTTAACAAGGTAGATTGAAAATCTAATTAATTACAAATCTGATAATTTTTTAGTGGATTTTATAAATTTTAAAATAAAACAAAATAAAATATTTCAATCAATCTAAAAATATATATAAACTTTGTTAAATATAACCGGGTTGCATAAAGATTAATGCTAATTTTATTTTTATATTCATCACAAATGTACTATTCCGACATTGTAATATCGAAATCTTTAGTTTAGTCATTGGTCCAACCACCGCACATTCGTCACCATATTTAACGATCATAATATCAGACAATTGATACTATGAAAATTAAATCCTACATGTGTTTTAATGTTTATAGAAATATGAATCCAACTTGAACACAGAATCTCTTTTATCCGCAAACAACCAGCGCGCTTGACAATATGCAACACTTAGTTGTAGAATAGCAAATTCTTGAATGATTTATTTGCACACTATTTAATAAAAGAGAACTTATGAAAACCTCCTGTTATTTTGTTTTAGATCTCTAGGAAATTGGTGAACAGGTTTAATTGGCGTTTTATTGGTAATAAATAGATTATTTTACTAGTAGGTTTATTATCTTGATTTGCAACGTTAAGATTTTTTTTTCGGAAATGTCTGTATGTTGAACTTTATTTGGGAAGATTTAGGGCGCTAAGGGGTGGGGGGCCGGGGGGGGAATGCAACAAGATACAAAAGAGCTACTGAGGGGTTTGGCCATCAAAGCTAAAGCAGTGTCTAGAAGCCCATTCCCTGCAAATATTTGAAAATTGGATACTCTAAAAACTATTTGGAGTTAACATCTTTCGGAAATTTTTTGTAAAACAGGTTGCCTCTACCGATGAATTTTTGAAAATTAGTTGACTCTAGAAGTTATTCAGAGTGGCCCTCTTCTGACGAATTTTTGAAAATCAGTTTACTCTATAAGTTATTTGGAGTGGCCCTCTTCTGACGAATTTTTTTAAATTGGTTGACTAGATATTTTGAGTTTGATGCAAGACCATCTCTCAGCTTCAAATTTAAGATTATTGGAAGGTAGTGAAATATATTTAGAAAAGGACCAATTTATCTTGGGGGGAGGGCTAAATTATTTCCAGGGATGGGGGCCACGCCACTAATTATCACTTAAGCAGGGTCAATTATTTCATGATCTTGGACAAATGCATTTTAGCAAGATGGAGTTACTAAAAATAATATGTAATCAGCAATCACTTTGGACCAATTGTTTAACTTTATTATCAACACTGTCATTAATACTAACACTCTCTACCAACTGGTCATCTTTTTCTCCATTTAAACTTGAAATCTCTTCACTGACCTTAGATTCTAAAAACATAGGTATTTTACATATTTAAAAATATTTTCTCTCTTCTGCTGTTTAAGTTTTACTTTCGGTGAACCAATGATACATTTGATTTTATTTGTTTCCTCCGACATAATGATGAAGGATATTAATGTGAATAATTTAAATAACCTTTTCAATAATTAGTAATCAATCATTACTAAATTTATAAACAAATAAATAGTACAGGAAATATATCGTTTATGATATTTTTTAATACTCATTAGCACCAAATACGCATACTCTAAACAGCTAGCAGTTCTGCGGTCCGCCATTCTACACCTGCGTGAAGCAGGTATACAAGAAGATAAATCTTGAGGTGTGAGTGTAGGTAATGCTATTTAAGAGAAGTGTTTTGGCAATTTTTATAGCAAACATTTTTTTTACGTTGGCTGCTCTTCCCAAGGCCTGAGTAGGAAGTATTTATCCATACTAACACTAAACTAAATACATGCAAGCAAATTAATAAACGTCCGTAAAGATACACTAACAAATGTGTTTTGATTTGTTCTGACACACACACACACACACTTCCTAAGGGCGGCATTAACAAAGAGCCACTACCTAAAAATTCTCTAGTCTAAAGATTTCCTAAAAACTTCAGAGTGGCGTTGACAAAGAAATGGAAAAAATGATGTTGACAAAGAAATTTAAAAAACAAAATGGGCAGCATTGACAAAGAACCACTACCTAAAAATTTCCTAGTCAAAGATTTCCTGCCACACCGGCTGAAAATGCTACTGGCTCAGCGGTGCCTTTGATACAATTTTTGTTTTCCAAGTTTTTGTTACTCTGACAAATGTAGTCAGTTACTCTCGAGAAACATTAAAATTCAGATGTCTGTTGTGTTTTAATGAGGTAGTTAAGTATAATATTGGGTGTAGAAGTGTCAATTATGGAGGATAATATCGACTTACTATAAAAATATGTGATGTGAAGATACCTTAAGAGTTCAGCCAGACTAATGGCCGATTCATACAGAACACTAAGCTAAGCTAAGATTCGCTTTGCTAACTCTTTAGAAAAATAGCGGGCCATGTATTTAAATGTGTTGATTCACACAGAAAGGTAAGCTATGCCTTGCTACTCCGCGCTATGCTTTTTCCGATTGTTGGCCGGGCAATTTTTCCATTCCCCAACTTGAGCCATATTATGTTGCGCATGCGCATAACGTAGCTTGGGCTCCGTGTTGAACAGACGCAGTGCTGTTTTGGTGAAAACAACTAAATAAGTCTCCCTTGTTTATTGGGTGTTCCTTGAATAATTAATTAGTAACTAAATAAGTGTTGAAGTTTTGTTTTCAGTCTGTTTCACGTGTATTTAAGTAAAATTCTATTTAGGTTTTATATTTAATAAATGACTATATTAAAATGGAAGCGTTAGTTGAACAAGTCAGATCTCACCTCCTCAATTTTATTCATCTCCCAAAACAGCTGCTAACAGTGTAACACCGCCCTTAATTCCCAACGAACTAAGGCTGGTGCACAACAAAATCAAGAATAAAAAAGGGATGTAATCATTGCAGAGGAGCGATAGGATAATTACAAAGTAAATAGGCCATACTAAGATCTATTCATTTTTTGTTTCCCTAACTCACTCAACTATGTGTAACACCGCCCTTATTTCCCAACGAAATAAGGCTGGTGCACAACAACATTAAGAATAATAAAAGGCATACAACAATTGCAGAGGAGTCGATAGGATAATTACCAAGTATATAGGCCGTACCCAGGCCCATTCATTTCTGTTTCCTTGAACTCACTCCCCCACAATTCCTGCAATGTGACTATTATACGTAACTTGGTTACCAGAGAGAGGGTCATAACATGAATATTTGAAGTAAAGAAATATTTCAGAAAATAAAATTAATTTATTGATATTAAATAAATGTAGATCAAACAATTAACATTAATAAATATATATCTAAGTTGCAACAAAAAACAATAGTCGCTGGCAATTCCAATAACCCAAAATCGGTTAGCAAACAATATAATTGACAAATAATATAGATTTACCCCTAACAAGTAATGAAGAATATTACCAAATTGATAAGTTACTAATCTCCATATAAAATGTACAAGCCAGACAGGTTATAAGTAACTGACATACTTGTAAAGTATCTGAGCCAAACATGCTATAAATTACCAACATTCTTGTAAAGTATCAAAGCCAGACGGGCTGTAATTTACTTATAAGTTACTAACATTCTTGTAAAATATCTAAGCCAAACGGGCTATAAGTTACAAACATACTTGTAAAGTATCCAAGCCACACGGGCTGTAATTTGCTTATAAGTAACTAACAATATTGTAAAGTATCCAAGCCAGACGGGCTGTAATTTGCTTATAAGTAACTAACAATATTGTAAAGTATCCAAGCCAGACGGGCT
>CABFVZ010002070.1:0-29005 GCA_902151445.1 Timema monikensis | reverse complement strand
AGGGAATATCGTCTATACTAACCAAGGAGAAAAAATAGGGAATATCGTCTATACTAACCAAGGAGAAAAAATAGGGAATATCGTCTATACTAACCAAGGAGAAAATATAGGGAATATCGTCTATACTAACCAAGGAGAAAAAAGAGAGAATCTTGACCATATTAGAGATAGAAGAGATAATATTTCAAGTTGGCCAATGAGGAAAAAAAGAGGGACTCTCATTCATACTGGCCAAGGATATGAATGGAGGACCTGACCTCATCAATCTCGACAAAGGAGACAAAGAACCATATGGTCCAAGGAAATAAAAGATGGAACCTGGGCCATCTCAGAACAAGGAAATTAAATAAGAGACCTTGATTGTGACGACCAAATAAATAAATAAGAGGAATATGCCCCTCTTGGCAACAAACATACGTTTAAAGTGGGGTGGAAGGGGACGCGAGAAAAGGCCAGTGATTTATCAGTTTTTAGCAAGACATTTTTTGTCCAAAATAAATAAAATATTGTTCCATTAACAAAGTTAAGTTTAATTTTCTTCACGCGGTGAAATCAAGCTATTATTATTATTATTATTATTATTATTATTATTATTATTATTATTATTATTATTATTATTAGCACCGCGTCTTACTACCCGTTCGGGTTATACGCACTTACGCTAATATGTAATGGTATGGTGATTGTGAGATTAAATGGAGAACGGAATTTAACGTGATATCCGAACCACGGTGTAGGAAAAAGTTACTAAATATCTGTTGAGGGTGTCTTGGAATTTAATTACAACTTTTGCTCTTAATTTATAAAGTTTGTCGTCTAAAGCCGCTATGATCATGACAGATATTAAACAACTGTTGATATAACCATGTGAAGAAAATTAAACTAAGCATGGCTACTGGGGCAATTTTTATTGCCGAAAAAAAATTCTATAAAAACTGCATTTTCTTGGGTCCCCTACATCCCCACCTTAACTACAGTTTTGGATGACATTGTATCGAGATGGAACGTTAAATAAGCTAATATACGTTGGTCAAAGGTGCATGGTGTAGTCTACTCTCTTGGATTACCATCAATAAGTTAACTTAGAAACTGGTTTTTTGTCATGATGTTTCGCTAACGGTTTGTGTTGTACACATTTGAACTAATTGAACTTATATGCTAAGTATGAGGAAGCTTGGATTTAGAGGAAGTGTACTTGGATTTGGGTTAAGAGAGAATGGAAAACCGTTTAGGAAAAAACAACTAGGCACATTCAACCAGGACTCGAGCCCTGATCCCCCCGGCCATCGGCAATCTATAATATTGTGAGAGTGATAGCTCAGACAATGTGGCCACCGAAGTTGGTATTATGAAGGTTGAATCAGGCGGTTGTGTGCACGCATTCGCATAGTGGGAGTTTGTAAAACCATTTAGGAAAAATCACCCCCGGTACACCCGAGTGAGATACAAACCCCAAGCTTCTCGTCATTGACTATTGAATGTTTAACTTCTGATTACTGAAGAACATGTTCTTGAAATCATTTTCTCCCCGCTATCGACTTGTTAAACGGCTCCAACTATGCTCAACTACATATCGTGCTACAGGAAAATTACACTTTTTTTTTACCGTACTGGGCTTTGAACCGAAGTCTCTTAAAGGCTATTGGACAAACCCAAGTATGGCTTTATATCTAAAGTAGATAATGTGTATTTATTGGATTTGGTAACATTATTTAACTATCTGTATACTGTGGGGTAGTTAAAAGATTTATAAAAATAACTAACGGATATTTACATCCAGTTTCTCAGCTTCATTCCGCCATATTATTTAATAAAATACCACTAAATTTTAGAGTTTTAAGATCATATTTATATTTATAAACTTAACTTTAAGGGCTGATTTTCGTAATTATAGTCATTCACCTTACCACCCCCAAGTCTCGCCTTTTATACACAGTACTTACTTATAGCTTTGCTTTCTTCCATCTTAAAACTAGTAAGCTATGCGATACAAAATAATATATATTGAAGCAGAAACAGAAAGGAAAAAAAGAACATCACATTCCATCAAAGAGTATAAATGAAATAGTATACACTGTTGCAGACACAATGAAAAAAAAAGGAAAGTTTCGGTCCTCCGGAGATCAAGACAACCAATTTCCCAGAATTTCTTTAAAAAAATATATTTTCTTATAGCTTGTAGACTATTAGTTTTATAAAAATATATTCCAAATGAAACGTTATTTCTATTAGTCCTACAATTTTCAGTGTTAAGTTACTCCGTATCTCAAAGCATTCCGAAGATATGATAAAAACTGGAAATTTCTGCTTCCATAAACTACCCCTCAAAGTAATTTTTATGGGAAAATTAAATTCACCATTTTGTTCGTAATCTTAAACAGTGCCTGTAAACGAATTTTAATCAAAATTGTTATAACCAATTTTGATAAAATCGATCTTTTGTCTTTTCGCCCTTCAGTGAACAACCTTTTAATGTCAAGGTTATATATCTCGTTCCAAAAAACCACTCTGAGAACCTAATCAAAAACATTTGATACCAACTTTTTAGAATAACTATGGTCGCTGAGACGATGGTTTCACTTTATAAACTTATCTCTTAGTAAAGACATAATCTCAATCAATTTAGTAAATTTAATTATAAACTTTTTTTAAATTATTTTAAATAAAAATAAACTAAAACCCACTTTTAATACTATTACTTTATTAACACCTGATCACCTGATCACCTGATCCGTCCCGGTGTCTCTGGTTCGGATCCTAACCAGGTTAGTATACGACCTGATTGCTCTCTGGATTTAAGTGCGTCAGTTTATATCTCAAGGCTATATTTAAATATTTAAGTCTATTGTGTTCGCGCGCCAGGTAGTTTTCAAGTTCCCTACCAACGATTAAACTGGGTTTGATTTAAATTAAAGATAACATGAATTAAAGATCACAAATTAATATTTAGGATTAATTTATTTTACACTTTGGTTCTGGTTATGAAATAATTAATATAAATAGGGAAAGTTGAGTTTGAGTAAGTTGTTCATCTCCAACTTTTTGACTGTGCGAGTGTTTAACGCACTTCCCCTCTGATGGTGTTATAACGAGTGTTTGACGCACTTTTTCTCTGTTTGCTGGTGTTATCGCGAGTGTTTAACGCACTTCCCCTCTGTTTGATGGTGTTATCGCGAGTGTTTTACTTACCTCCCTTCTGTTAGATTGTGTTATCGCGAGTGTTTAACGCACTTCCCCTCTGTTTGATGGTGTTATCGCGAGTGTTTTACGTACCTCCCCTTTGTTTGATGGTGTTATCGCGAGTGTTTAACACACTTCCCCTTTGTTTGAAAGTGTTATCGCAAGTGTTTAACGCACTTCCCCTTTGTTTGATGGTTATTGCGAGGTTTTATAACGCACTTCCCCTCTGTTTGATGGTGTTATCGCGAGTGTTTTTACGTACCTCCCCTCTGTTTGATGATGTTATCGCGAGTGTTTAACGCACTTCCCCTCTGTTTGATGGTGTTATCGCGAGTGTTTTTACGTACCTCCCCTCTGTTTGATGGTGTTATCGCGAGTGTTTTACGTACCTCCCCTCTGTTTGATGGTGTTATCGCGAATGTTTAACGCACTTCCCCTCTGTTTGCTGGTGTTATCGCGAGTGTTTAACGCACTTCCCCTCTGTTTGCTGGTGTTATCGCGAGTGTTTTACGTACCTCCCTTCTGTTTTCTGGTTTTATCGTGAGTGTTATTCTAATGTTTGGACTTCTTGCAACCCTCAGCGTGAACCCTTTGACAAAATCTCCCTTCTTAGAAAGAAATCAGCCAAGGTATGTTCCAGTGTCACTTAAAAATAACAGCACCTTGGGTCGGGGAAACCTTTTACAATTTGGCCTATTCCTTACTGATAGTTTTTAAGGATCATAAATACTATTTAAAAAATGCAATATGTATTATACCCTTATTTTTAGAAAGTGGGACCATGTGACGCTTCAATACGTTCTTAACTAAAACTCATAAATCCTACTAGGGTTAACACGAAATATTGTGTTATGCTTCACTGACAAGAAGCGCTTCTTATGGGATGGGGAGTGACAACTGTGACATCACACCACCAATACTGATATTAATATCAATCTACCACATTATGAACAAGCCATGTTCATATATTTAATAGTTGTTATATGATATAGGAGAGCAAATATTTCACCTGAAAGCACTAAACTGGTTTTGGAAAATAATACACTCCATTCTTCACTCTCCTCTCCCACTCAGGATGCTCGGCCCTTCCTACAGAAACCCTTTGTTCCCGCGCTGGTAGGGGTATTTTCAATTCCCTCACAGTTAAAACAATTGTTTACCAACCGAGCCAGCGTAGTAGGAGGTTTGATATTGCCTCTCTCGGCCGCTATCTCGAGTTGAGCGCACACAAGGCCGCTGCGATATTATAAGCACTAGTAGTAGTAGTAGTAGTAGTAGTAGTAGTATTATGATCGCTATTAGTATGACCGACAAACCCTGGTGTGTATTGTGTGTTTGCTGACGGGCGGTGGGGGGTTTATTATGAAATGGGGAGGGAGGTCGTAGCTTGTGATACACGTATCTGTATACATATGAAGTTTTTTTTTAATATATAGGTCTTATTAATATTGTGTTCCATAATCGCATCGAAGATTTGTTTGTTGTATTGTTTATTTGGTTGCCTTCCTAGAAGCACAGCTATTAATCATAGTTATATTAAATTAAAATATTGTATTTAACTAAGGTACACTTTCTGAACCGACTGATAATATCACCATACGATTATCTATGAGCGAGAGTGAAAGGGCTTATCAATTTTGCCGGGAAAGGGGTTTTTCCACACCTACCAGTGTTCTTTTACATGCCACAATCGAAATGGGACCGACGGCTTGCATACTATTTTTAATATTTATTTTAATTTAGTTGACATTGATGGACTAAGACCCGATGTCCGTGGGCTTAATCTCAGCTGAGGTCGACGGATTTTTCTTGAGCGAGAGAAATTCATTGACCCTTAGCTGGGGTTGAACCCACCAACATCGGATCCTAGGGCCAGCACTCTACATAGAGTCCATCAAAGTCTATTAATTAAAAGAAATATTTTAAATAAAATTGTGTATCATTGTCTACAGACCAATAATAATTAAATGAAGGTCCTGATTTGTCAGCTAGAAAAGATAAATTAGCTCTACTTTCGCGTATTTATATGCCAAGTCATGTTATATTCTGCTGTCATTTTCGTTAGATTTTATCAATAACTACACAATAGTAAAATGCAATCAATGTTGGCAGAAAAATTAATACTTGTAATTTATTAAAGGCGTGTTCTAAGAAAGTTAGGCTGTATCAATGAGTCAAAGACAATTAAAAAAACATAATAAACTAGAAAATTATTATAAAGACAATTTAATGGTATTTTCATGAATGCAAAACTAGCAGTCGTATTGAAAGTAAAGAGTTGGATCTACGTTAGGTGCCTATTCTACAGTGACGGGGTTAGAAATGAGGAAATTAGACTTAAGAAGAAATGCACCCGCTTTTGCGAGATGAACCATTCAGTAAGAAACACCTTCAGTACACCCGGTTGAGGTATGATGAGCTCCAATATCCACGTCACCAGTAAACCAGACAATATGAGACAACTGCCTTTATCCATATGCCCAAGGTTTGGTAAAGTGAAGGTAAAAAAAAGTTGTAAAATGTTTCGTCTGATGGCCAAGTCCTTTAACCCTTGGTTTAAAAAAAAGCATGCTGTATAGCCCTTTCTCCCTTGCTAGTGGTCACACAGTCCAAAACGTCAGACACTTAGTAGGGTAGGGAGGTTGAGGTTGGAATATCGGCTGAGCCTATCTAGAGCGGTCTAACCATTATGTTTCTACTTTTCACACTTTCGATTTTCCTAATCATATCCACGCTAGTGTAGGTGCACTCCCTCTTGTATAATTTCCTTACTCTCCACTATTCAGGTTAAGACGTTGATGAACCCTTCTGGTAATATTTATGAACTAAATAATAATAACTAGCCCTTACAAAATAAATTAATACTTCGAGTAATATACAAAACTAACGGCAAAATCCCTTAGCAGCTTTATAGTAAAGCCTTTTCCATCAAACTAATTTAGCCCCTAATAGAACATACGAACTCAACCCCATGAATCATACAAAAACTCATCTTGCACAGACTCAAGATCGTGTTTCCTTATCTTAGGTTAGGTTTGTTTGTTTAGGTTTAGGCTATGATCTTTTTTATAACACCACATCTTACTTTCTGTTCAGGCTATACGCATATATACTAATTAGTATTAACGTTATATAGGTAGAGATGAGAAAGGTTGAATTTAAATGAAGTGTACCCGCATTTGCGTAGAGTAAAAGTATAAAACTATTTTGGAAAACAACCCTTCGGTACACCCGACCGGGATTCGAGTCTCGATCTCCGTGTCACCGGAAGTCCAGTCCAACATGATAGTGAAGTCTTAGACCATGCGGCCACTGAAATAGGTCTATGTTCGTGTTGTGCCATAGGTTAGGTTAGGTTAGGATAGTGTTGTGTTATGCTAACCATTCCTTTCTGTCTTTCGTTCACCTTGAGAAAACATCTACATCCATCCTTAATGTAATGTCACAACAGCGGAGGTAGAGTTATGGTGGGGTTTAAGGGGAGATGAGTAAAGGCCAGTGTTTTTGTAGTTTTTATAGCAAAACTTTTTTTGGCCAAAATAGATCTAATTATTCTCTAGTACAAGTATAAAGTTTAATTTTCTTCACAAGATGACCTCAACCGTTGTCGAATATCTGTCATGAGCACAGCGGCATTAAATGATAAAATTTTAAATCAAGATAAAAAGTTGTCATTAACTTACAAGACACTCATTCAATAATTGATAATATCACCATGGTACAGGTAAAATAGACCCAAAAATTACCAAAAAAACTTTGATTCAGTCACCTTTGGCATTAGGTTCATGAAACCGAAGAGTACATAAAAATTTTAAGGGGCATGGGTAGGAAGGGGGAACTTAGTAAAATTCTATTTTGCATGTAATCCATGTTTTTTTCGAACAAATGTTGATTTTTCTCAATTAAGGTTGGTTCTATCGACTATATTTTGTTTTTATCCGATTCAACGTGCAAAATCATGGAAAACAACATTTCACATGACTATATTACATGTAAAAGAGAATTTTACTGAATTACCCCTCCCTCTCCCCTAAAAACCTCTCCCCCTCTAGAATTTTTATGGACTCTTTGGTTTCGGGAACCTCATGATAAAGGTGACTTAGTTATAACCAAAGTTTCATGAATACAGGAATTTTTTCATTTCTCTTTGCCTATTTTACCTGCACTACACATTGGTTCGAAATCCAAGAACCTGCCTTCCTAACCATTCTTACGGGGTTGAGTTCGTGTGCAACCAAACTACCGTCGAACAGAATTTGTTTCTCTAATTAGTATCCACATTGCGTCGAGTCTTCTTCTCTATGAATGTGTAATATCAGTTCACGCCAAAGGCACCCCCGTAATTCATCCTGTATCGCTCACGCACGCACGCGCGCAAACATCAAAGAAAATACGGGAGAACTGTTCCATCCGTTTGTGCTTAATCAACCCGCTCTGGCGAGCAAACCGTTAAACGGATCCTTTTCTGTCGCAAACCAAACTATTTTCCCTTGCTCGTTCTTTTCCCGATATAAAGTAAAGAAAAGGAAGCCAGGCGAGGTTTGAAAGAAAAGAAGAGAATCTTTTGATATTTTTTTTTTCTTTTTTTTTCTATGCTGTCTTTGCTTCTGATAACTTTTGGAAGCTTTGTTCTTTAGTGAGTTTCTTTACATTATTAGAGCTTTTATATTTCTTCTTTCCGTTCATTTTTAAAGTCTGATTTTAAGTTTTTGCTTAAAAAAAGTTGTTTTTCAAAACGAAAAGTGACTTAACATTTTTGACTTAATCAACACACAATAATAAATGGTCATACCCTACCTTTTGGGGAGAGAAGGGGTCTGATTAATCCCCAACTCCCTTCCCCCTTCTGAAAGTCTTATTAATAATGTAGTTTTATATTCTGATTCAATGTACACGATTGACCTGTTAAAGTTTATTACACCTAAGACCCCAATTATGTATTTTTATCTTTAAATTGTTTCAAGGGGGAATTAATTTGGTTTTAAATTCTTGCCGGCTATAGCTGGGGAGGGTCTTCCCTTCATGCCACAGAAGACTGTACATTCGCTCCACTCACCACCTTTTTAAAAAAACCTAAAATATCTGTGTACACCTTGACCCCTCTCCCCACACTCTAACCCACCCCTCACCCCTTAATACCCGCTAAAATATCTAGGTAGCCTCTTGGCCCCCTATAAAATATCTGGGTACCCCCACGGCTCTTCTCCCACCCCCTTAATGCTCCCTAAAATTTCTGGGTACGACCCTGCAATAGTTTCTTGAAAATTTGTATTCAATGATCAAGACGAATAAAAGTTATCGCCCTGGAAGAAAATGTTGCTTGGCGAGATTTCTTAATCTCTCATTGGCTTCAGAAGGTTTTTGTTTATTTTTACTTTTGGGGGTGTCAAGTTAATATCGGCAGAGTACCACTATTTTCAGGAATGTACTAAGCGTTAGTAGCGCAAACATTATAAATGCTTAAAATTAATAAAAAGGGACATCAAAAACACTTTTCCTTTCCTTGTGAACAGCTGAGTTAATTGTCATAATAATTGTCTGCTTGAGTTCCAATATATAACGGTCTAGACATTTTAAAAATCGACCTTTTTTAAATAGAATAAACGCATTGAATAACACAAGCTTGCATAGCTGACTAGTTCAGCACATATTGGGCTCGATTCCTGCCAATGACAAAAAAAAATGTTGAAATTAGGGTCGTAAATAAAAAAGAAAAAGTTGTGTATATTGAAAAAAAAATGGAGGTCTTAAAATGAATTAATTGTGGAAATACTTTGGCAAAGATTTCGATTGAGTATAGGGTGGTGAAGTAGGTGTTTATGTTTGGAGAAGAAAAAGATAAAATATAGATAAATAGAGGTTGCAATAAGCTTTAGGTTCAAGATTATGAGCTAGGAAGATTATGTATGAAAATACGTGCGTTTTGCTTAGAGGAAAATATCCATAGGTTACACAACTTTTTATTTGATCTGTAAAGGATCTATATAGTGTACCGTGCTATCCGAGCTTTTGTCCATCCGAGGTTCCCTCGGTCCCGTTAACCTCGGATAGTCGGGATCTACTGTAGTTCTTTATTATACCAATAAGCTATGTTATACAGAACAAATGTCACATTAATTGATAAGTACTGTACAGTACGTATTTATTGAACTACTCTTGACCTCGGTCGTCTTAGGATAAATTGCTCGCCTCAGGAGTCGATGTTCGTAGACTCAAACACAATAGCCCACTTCATTGGCCTAATTATCGTGTTAGAATAACCTGTTTATGACAAGGAAAGTGAGGTTTGAATCCCATTCTGGACTACTGTGAGTAGTTTTTCCTACATGGTTTTCCATTCTCCTTCCAAGCAAATACGGGTATATTACCTCTTAAACTCTTACTTCCACATACTTACCCCCATTAGAGTAATTATCATATATGTGTATAGCCTGAACAGATAGGAAGACGCGGCGATGTAAAAAACAGCCGATGTCGACGGAATTTTACTGAATGGTAAAAATCAGTAGCACAACTTCCTTCGGAGGGGAAATAAAGCCGCTGATCCCATATTAATTGGGAGGTGTGAAAGATTCTGGAAGATATGTGAAAATACCTTTCTGTCAAAAATATCAAGGCTCTTTTGTCGCTCGCTCGTAGAAATCCAGTACGGAGAGTCACGGGAAACTACCGCACTTTTGGGACATCTCTAGAAGATTTACTTTCGTCCAGATGGTGCGGGCAGCACTAACCGGCTGAAAGGCTGTATGCATGACCCAGATTTGGACGGATAAGAAGCGCATCAAACTAACTTTTGGGTTGAAAAATAAAATAAAATAATGTCTACCTAAATGAGTAATAGGAAAATTCAACCTGTTATTTACAAGGGGAGAGCCTATCGCATAAATTCACTTTTGAATTCCTAAGATCGCAGTGCCCTTCCCAACTAGACTCGTGAGAGATTAACTATGCAATCCCGAGGCCCTTAAGGAAACCTCAACCAATCGTAATCTTAGTACCTACTAGTAGGAACAGCTTATTTTAAAAGTATATAGAAATATATTTTCCAAGAATATCTCCGTTTTTTTTTCCGACTTTCACTAAATAAACGGTACAGTGAAACGCAGAGGCTTTCTGGCACTTTATCTAAATTATACTTGAATTAATTGCTCGTAAGATATGTGAAATGAAATAATAAAGGCCCTACATTTTTATTTTTAAAAATTGTGGTGGGGGTGGGGGGGTGGGGGATTTACATCACATTTCATCAAAGAGAATGCATGAAATAATATTAACTGGTATATATACATATCCGATACCCTAGGTCAGTCGGTAGCGAGTCTTTCTACTGAGCTAGGGGTCCCGGGTTCGATTCCCACAATGGCCGAAAAATATTTATCATTGGTGAATGGTGAAATGTAGATGTAGACTTTCACAGCGACGAATTAACAGTCAGGGACTGGATGTTGTACCTTTCCTAGTCTTAAGTTAAATTATAAGGTATTTGAAGCTACCACAGGCTTAGCAAGCTGGTAGTAGAAAATATATGGCTTGAATAAAAAACTGACCCAGGTCACATGCTGGAAAGAGTAATGGATGTATATAGTATATAAGGTTCATAAAGGATCTTAAATTATTTTTAAAAAAAATTCAATTCATGCCCTTCTTTCTTTAACTTGATCTGATTTTGAAACAATTTCCATTTTTCAGGATTTATTTATCAAAGTTTGTATTCTTTTATATTTTTTCACATCGTACAGATAACTTTTAATTTGTTTTTAAGTTACATTTTTTAAACTTTTTTCTATATAAGAATGTTATTATTGTATATTAACTATCAATATAACCGGCCCCGTGGTGTAGTGGTCAGTGCAGTTGGCTGCGAACCTAGAGGTCAGGGTTCTATTACCGGCTGGCACCTTGGGTATTTTCCCCGAAAGGGGTACCACCCCAACGGTCACCAGGATTTGGTTAGTTATACTGAAGCTAGGCTAATGTTTTCTACTGGATCCACACCCTCATACTCCCTTTCACAATCATCTCATCTCGTCGGGACATGAAAAGAGCCTCCAAGGAAAGGATGTGGGATTAGCACAGTCGGGCGTCCCCTTGGAAACGGTACATTATTACTGGCTAATCTTTCTACAAAATGGGCTGTGCCTTAAACGCGCAATACTGAATAGAAATATAAGAACTGGAAACTTGAATTATGTTTACTGGTAAAACCAGAACAAACACTATAACCGAAAAATATCTTGGTTAAACTCTCTGAATACGATTAATATCTAAGGAGGAATTATTGGAAACAAAATAGCTAATTTATTTTACAATATCATAAAAATAATCGAAATTTCCCACAAAAAGGACGTGAAATAATGTGAGTTATTCTCTACGACTTCGCTCTCAACTTAACGTGCACACATCACAAACAGCAGCAAAGACATCCTCAAGCGAATCGGTCAGCGTGTTGGTTCCATATAACCCCCTCCTCTCCTCGTTCTTCTACCAATAGCTTATTTTAACTCTTCCCCCCCCCCCCTTTCCTCCTGACAACACTTCCTTTTTTTCTTCCACTTCGTCTGATTTGTGTATTTCTCGTTNCCCCCCCCCCCCCTTCTATCCCTTACACACACCCTTACTATTCCGAAATTGCGCGCATTCCTTTTCCTCCTGACTGGTCTTGCGCGCCCATCAGTAACCAAAGCAGTTGCTGCCGGGCTCGTTGGCTCGGAAGGTATCCGATTTCCTAGGCGCTCACTCGCTTTCTCTCATAGTGACTTGAAGATGGGTTGGGGGGTGAGGGGGTAGGGGCGTGCAACATAAACATGAACCACTGCTGATTCTCAACAAGCATCTTGACAATATTTCTTTTAGCACCGCGTCTTACTACCCGTTCGGGCTATACGCTTATGTACTAATCACGCTAATGGTGTTAAGGATTAAGAAGGTTACATTTATAGGAAGTGTACCTGCATTTGTCTGGAGGGAGAGTGGAAAACAATTTTGATAAAAAAAACTCGGTACACCCGACTGAGGTTTGAACCGCGATCTCCCCGTCATCTGCTATCTAGTCTAATGCGAGAGTAAAGCGTTAGACTACGCGGCCACGGAAGCGGTTGTCTTCGATAATAATAATATTAGCACCGCGTCTTACTACCCGTTCGGGTTATACGCTTTTAAGTACTAATTACGCTAATGAATTAGGAATTGGGAAGGTTAATTAGAGGAAGTGAACCCGCATTTGCATGGAGGGAGAGTGGAAAACCATTTAGGGACCCCCCAGTTCACCCGACCGAGATTCGAACCTCGGTCTCCCCGTCCTCAGCAGTCGAGCTCAACACGTCTAGCGCGTTAGCCAACTACGCCACCGAGGCGGGTCGGGTGTCTTAGAAATATTCTAAATACGTCAGGAGGGAAGAGATATTTGAGGAATAAACGTGATCACTTTGGATGAAAACCTCTCACCAGTGGTCACGTAGACTAAGGCATCAGTTTAATCCTGGTTTGGGGTTTATCTGTGACCGTAGGGGATAAAGTCGGGGTTGGAATCCTCACTATATCTACTCAATTGGTTTTTTGCTTATCATTTTTTCATCCTGCCTCTAAGAAAATGCGGGTACTCTTTCTCTAAATTCCACCTTCATCGTCCTTGCCTCATTACTATACATTTGCTGCTAGTATCCTGGATGGGCGGTAAGCATAGTCCGGAAGACTGTAGTTGATTTCTGTCCCAAGGTTTTTTTTCTATCCTCACTTCAAACAAATGTTGGTGCAATTACTATTACTGGAGATTCTTCAAGTGTTCAATGATGTTTTTTTCTAAAAGTGTCATGCTAAGATGTTCTTGGTATGGGTACAATCCAATTTTCATAGAAAGGATGTTTTATAAAATACAAACAATTTTTTGCCGTCAACGTTGATAACATTTTACTGTATTATTAGTGTTATTGTTTAAGTATGTATAAAATCTATTAAAAGAGACAGCTACACATCTCATGAGTTGACGTATTAATCAGTGAAAGAAGATTTAGTAGCGTTTGTAGCTGTCAGATAGGGTTGTTACTGTGGAAATCGGACTGTATGGATACGTGAAAGTAGATCTAGTAACTTTTCTAGTGGTCTAAAAGGTCCCTCCTATGAAAATTGGACTGTATTGATACTTGAAAGTAGATCTAGTAACTTTTCTAGTTGTCTAAAAGGTCCCTATTATGAAAATTGGACTGTATTGATACTTGAAAGTAGATCTAGTAACTTTTCTAGTTGTCTAAAAGGTCCCTCCCATGAAAATTGGACTATATGGGTACGTGAAAGTAGATCTAGTAACTTTTCTAGTTGTCTAAAAGGTTCCTCCCATGAAAAATTGACTGTATGAATACGTTAAATTAGATCTAGAATAATTATTTCTAGTTGTCAAATAATATTCTTTCTATGAAAATTGAAATGCATAAATAGTTTCCGTAAAGTATGTCTGGTAGCTTTTTTTTCTATCTGTCGGATCAAGTTCATCTGATAAAAAACGAACTGAATCAAATCTTCATCTCGAGGTCTGGGTACCCGGTATGTGTGTCGCCATGTCATATCGCAACGACGCCGTCCGGAGAGGGAGGAAAAAGAGGTAAAGGGAAGGGGGGGAAGGGAGGGGTTGTTGCGGCGCTCTGACGTTACCATGGCGTCCCAGCATCAACGTTGACATTCCCTGTGATTGAAGTTAGTGGTGTGACTCCACAATGGACGGATACCTGCCCATTCGGGCGTGCACATGATTGTGATACCCTGCTACACCCCTCTCCCTGTCTATCTGGGTGCGCTAAGGGTAGTGGGGGTGGGGGTTGAGAGGGGTATTATATTATTGTTGGGACTCAAGCGAATAAACACCGGCAGAGACACTCCCCCGCGAAACGTTGTACACAGACTGGGTACAGTGTGGCGTAAGGTGATTCTTCTGACACGTTTGTTTGACCTACAAGGGGAAAAAATATAAATTAATTAAATATATATTTTATTTCAGTGTATTTAACCTACTATTTATAAACAATGATAAATATTGGTAACTTAGTTATGAACAAACTTAACCTAAGACAACACATTTAACACTAAATCTCAAACCTCTAAACAAGAACGATGATATGGTCCCAATTTCATAGTAAAGGCCTTATCTTACAACTCCTGTTGATGACCGGGAGATCAGAGTTCGAATCCTGGTTGGGTCTACTAAGGGTGGTATTTTAAAGATGGTTTCCCACTCTTCTTCAACGAAATTGCAAGTATATTTCCTCAAATCTGCTTCTTTCTTGATCTTCTTTCACGTATTCGTACGTCAAGTCTTATAATTTGAAGCTGTCACTCTTGATAAGTATTATCAATATCTATGAAATAACACTAATACCTGATGAATTTTGGCCAAAAAAAGTTTTAATTTCCTAAAAAGTCCTTTGTACTAAAATAGGACTTTAGTTGAAATCACCATTGCTCTTTAAAAATATAAGTAAGTTGTCCAATTTAAATACATTGCCTTATTTTCTTTCTTACTTTTTTTTAGCACCATGCCCTACTACCCGTTCAGTCTATACGCATGTGTACTAGTTACACTAATGTGTTAGTGATGATTCAGGTTGAATTTATAGGAAGTACACCTACATTTTCGTGGAGGGAGAGTGAAAAACTATTTAGAGAAAACCACTCCAGGTACACCTAACCGGGATTCGAACACTGATCTCCTCGTCATAGGCAGTGCAGTCTATTTTGAGAGTAACGTATTAAAGCTATACCATTTGACGTTCAACCATTGAAATGGGTATATAGATAGTATTGATACATTTAAATAACATATTAAAAATAATACAATGCTATAAATTTTTTGCTGTAAAAATAAAATTGTATTTTCTAAAATATCCTTGCTATGAAAATTGGACTGTAGGTTGTAGATACATATCCCTTTTCGTTGAAGAATCGTTGGTACAGTAAAATAATCTGTTAGCAGTTTCCAATCCAACCAAATTTTTTACGATAGCTGGCATGTGTTTCAAAACCTTTTGTAACTGACAACGCCTAGAGATCTACTTCTTTTTGTGTCGGAGTGTACTGGAAAACAAAACGTTTTGAATTGTTCACAGGACCAGCGCTGCTGTGTTGACAAACACTCGTGGAAAATTGAAAATACAGAAACGTGGAAGAAATAAGAGTGTAAAGATGTGTGGGTGGTGGGGGGCAGATGGGAGGGAAAGAATGTGTATATAGCTCTCTGAATTGTCCGCGATAGGTATTATTACGTTATGTTTTGGGTGAAAAAGTTGTAAGAATTCCCGTATGAAATACGGCAACATCGCTATAAAAATCAAGAAATGTATATTCACAAAGCACTCGAATATATATAACTTATATATATTTTAAAAGAAATATAACATCAAAGAACATATTTTTTTTATTTAAAAAGAAGAGTGACAAATAAGTCTGGTGTTTTAATATTAACGATGATATAACTTTTAGAAATGTAGCCTGTTTTAAATGCACATTATACACAAATCACTACTCAAAATATTGTATAAAAGAGTTTTTACAGTAAGATAAATTGAGATGGAAGTATGTTTAGTTCATAAACTTTTTTTCCTAACAAAAATAAGTATACAAAGATTTCGTTTCAAAAGATCTCGCTTGAGATTTTTAAGGAGTCTATTATGTACTACCAAATTGAAGGAAAATATTTATATTAAGATTATAAATTTTATAGTCTGATTCTTAAATGAACAAAAACAAAATTCGCAATGATAATCCTTGAATCAGTATCTTTTGTCGAGTGATTTTTATGACATTTTATCCTTTTTTTATATAATAAGCGTGTTTATTTGTTAAATAATATATTTTCAATCTATATTTTGTTTATTATAATGTCACAAAGTAATACCAGAAATATTTGTATCATTAAAAAAAATTAGTTGACATATTTAAAATCGCAAATGTTTTCCTTTAAAAAGCATTTCAAAATTTAAATGAAGATGCATGGTGAAAACTTTCGTAGTTTAAATGCAATATTTAATAGCATTATTTAGAACGTTCATAAATTATAATTACATATATAATCTTTGAACTATCAATAATGTTCACTGCGTCTGGTTACCCATTTGAATATCTCCCCTATAGTAATTACTAGTTCCTCTTTATTTTGCAGACAAGTAACCCTTGTCCCAAAACGATTCAGGGATTTTTTTTACAGAAAATACTCAAGATTCTCCTCTAAATTGGGGGGACTTCCAGTAAAAAATAAAGCCGAAATACTCTCAAAGCCCAGTAGCCCTAAGAAGCTGAAATTTTTCAGGCAGGCTACCACCAAGCCAAAAGGTTGTAGGAATACGTAGTTGCCAAAAATCTCCATAAGCGGCCCCAAAGTGCTTTTTTTTAACAAGGGAGTTTATTAAAAAAAATTGTACCATAAAAATATAAAAATGTTATTTATAGTTAAATCTTCAATTGAGAAACAGTTTCACACTTTCAATAGAGTAAATATTTTATTTGCTATTCAGCCTTTAATTGAAATGCGCCTCCCAGATTTTGAGGGTCACTAATTATTATTTCTACTAGCAATCATTTTCCGACAAATGCCAATGGGACACATTACACTACCAGAAATGAAGCCGTTGATTTCTAAACGGGTATTATGCTAGTTTTATAATAATGAGTAGGGAGGTAGAATTTAGAAGAAGCCAACCCTCATTTATGGTGAGGTATAATGTGAAACCATTTTAATACCCTCACTAATCCCAACTGGGGTTCTAACAATGACCTCCCCATTCCTTAATGTGTCGCCGTAAACCAATCGACAACTAGGCTGGTATGGTATATATCTATGTAGTAAAATTGGGAACAAACGTTAACATTAGTTTTATTTAAAAATAAATAAATAAAATAAGTTTTTTTACTGCCTTCAAATTAAGAGCTATTTACAGCTTAAGCTAAGAATTAAGAATAAGAAAGGTGCTTTTAGGGGAGGTTCACCTGCAGTCTCGCCAGGTGCCCCGCTACCAGAGGGGCAAATTTCCTTACTTTCCTCCTCTGAGAAGTTTACAATCATAATTATCAACTGTTTCCAAGACCCACTTCAGTGGGTGCATGTTTTAATTAGTAACTCTCGCAATAGACTGGATTACCGATGACGGGGTGATTTTTACTAAATTTATTTTCTAGTTCCCTAACTCAAATGCAGGTAAACTTCCTCTAAATTTAACCTTTATCATCCCTAACACAATAGAGTAATTAGTATTTAGGCGTACAACCTGAACGAGTAGTAAGACGTGGTGCTAAAAACCTTTTTTTCCTGTAAAGCTGATACCATAGGTCCTTGGAAGTCCCGGGTCCAGTACAGTGGTACCAATGTTCCCACCCCTCATGGCGGGCCTGCGCACTTGTTTAAGCTTGGAGAGAGTATGGGAATACCACCCCAGTGCACCCAGCCTAGATTCAAACATCAAACTCTTAATTTCAAAAAATCAGCATATCTGCGATCCTGACGCCTAAAACCACGTGACCACTGGCACAGTTAATTAAAACATCTAATCCGCGACACTCTAAAAAGAAAAATATTGGCATATTAAATTTAAAATATCATTTTCTTGGTATGAAACATGGAATTCTCAAGTTCATCTTAGACTGCTTTTTTTTAAAAAATCTGCGAATCGTCAAGCGGGTTGTTAAAACCAACAGAGATCACAAGGAACAAATCAACCAATAGGGAACCTTTGTCTTCCCAAATATTTATTCACACGAGAACTTTTGTAATTGGCATTTCCGCTTGGAACAGAAAACTTTTGAGTAGTCCAAACGTCAGCCGTCCCCGGATAAGAGTTGCTGGGAGAGACAATTGAAGGTCTAATTTAAAGTGATGTGGTCCAACCACACTCAATATCACCTGTGAAGGAACTGAGTCTCAGTTAACTGTTGCCAAATATCTTCGCTCTCAGTTATATTATAAGATGGTATGCTGGAGTTAAGAAGGAGCTACTGAATATATCGTCAAACCAACGTTGCAAGTTTCTTTTTTATTTAAGGGCAGATTTACCACACGAAGACAAGAGAATGACAACTCTGTTTCCACGATAGTAAGACTACAGTTCCCTCAGAGATGATATCTGGTGTAGTATTCCAAGGACCTCATGCGGCTCTGTTGTTTTTTCCGTCCACCAATCATAACGTGTTTTTTTTTTAATAAATAACAAAAAAAGGCGTGCCCCTATCTGAAACTTCAAAAAACTTGTGAAACAAATACAGTTTCAATCATCTCACTAATTATAGTTTTATTTAACTTGAAGTATTCAACTGTACATTATGAACCAACTGAGTATACCAGCACTCGACTTGTAAACTAACTTAAATCTATAGCAAACACAATACCGAGCAAGAAGCTTCCCCATCGTTAATTTATCAATGTGAAAGAGGAAAACCACATTTCAGCAATGAGTAATTTTTCGGCCGTGACGGGAATCAAAACAAAGACCCTTAACTCAGTGGACAGACACACAACTGACTGAGTTAAGGTGTCAAACATCTACTTTCTTAGTATAATAATAATAATAATAATAATAATAATAATAAAGTAATTGTATATTTTTGTATCTTTTTAATTAAAAGTGTTATTTATGTTGGCTGCAACTATTATTTTCCTTCTAGTTTCTTCGTATCAAAATCCTACTATATCTATAGAAGCTGTAGAGAGTGAAAAATCCTGTACCCCGGTTTGTTGTGGGCTTACCCTGCACTGTGGGCAAGCTACTACCCCGCAACGCACAACAAGAGTTCTGGTTGCAGAACTACTAGCCAAATATTGGCCTTCATGGGTGTCTACTATTTTTTCCATGAAAGATATTTCTCAAATGCGACCTTGGGAACTATGATCTTAATTTTGTTTAATACAAGTGTTTAAAAAACATGTCAGCGTTTTTTGTACTATAATCACTTGGGATGGTGGCGTAATAGTATATTTTTAAGGAAAACAATAAATACTATTAGTCACATCATAATATAGCATGTGCTAAGGATACATTCTAAGCCAGCTATAATAATATTTGAGCAAGCTATTATAATTTCTTAGCAAACAACAATAAAATCTCAGAAAACTACAATTTCATCCCAGCGCAGTAGGCCTACATTTTGCCCCGTTTAATTACATTCCAACCCGCTTAGGTGGCCGCATGATCTAACACGCTACCCTCGGAGTAGACTAGACTGACGATGACTGGGAGATCTAGGTTAGGATCTCAGTTGGGTGTCCTAAGGGTGGTTTTTCAAAATTGTCTTCTACTCTCCCTCTCCAAGCAAATGCGGGTACGCACCCTCTAAATATAACCTTTTTAATACCTAAAACCATCAGCATAATTAGTACATAAGTGTAAAACCCAAACGGGTAGTAAGACTTGGTGAAAAAAAAACGTTTTGCCCCTTCTAAATTACCTGTTACCTGTTGTCGCTAAAGACAGACACGGACGCACTGCCTAGATTCGACCCACCAGGATTGCAACGCCCAAACAACTGATCTTTTTCGTAGGATGGCGGCCCAGAGCATGTGGTTACACCGTCTTCTTTGGTAAAGCCCTAAGTTTTGAGCAGTCGCAGACTAGATCATGTCCGGCACAGTTGTGCGCACCTTAAACGAAGAGGAATGATGCGTCGACGTTTAGTTTAAATTTCTAGACACAGTATTCTAGAGAGTTGTTGAATATCTGTCACGAGCATAACGGCATTTTACGAGAAATTAAAAAAAAAAATTAGGATAAAAAGTTCAAAGCAAATATTTGAGAACTGTTGATATTACTGTGTATTATTATTATTAATATTATTATTATTATTATTATTATTATTATTTAGCGCCGCGTCTTACTACCTGTTCGGATTATACGATAGTTAAGTACTAATTACGCTAGTGGCTTAGGAATTGGGAAAGTTGAATTTAGAAGAACTGAACCCACATTTGCGTGGAAGGAGTGTGGAAAGCCATTTAGGAAACTCCCCTAGTTCACCCGACCGAGATTCTAACCTCAATCTCCTCATCCTAGGCAGTCTAGTTCAACATGAAACTAGCTAACTACTACAACACCGAGGCCTGTTAAAGTAAACGTAACTACTGAAGCAATATTTCATTTACATTGTCTAAAAGAGGTTTTTTTTAAATATAAAGACTGTATAACTACTTACCTTAACTGACGTTTCCTTCCGGCTAATCTTAAACTCAATTATACACCACCCTGGCGTTGAAATAAGGGCTCTCGTAGCTGTAACAGGCCTCCCTGACCACTCGGCTATGAGTACGGGCCGGAAAACAGAGGGGAGGGGATATGCTGAGATTGTCGACGCGCATGATTGCTCTTAATAGGCGCAGTAAATCTATTCCGAGCTAATAATCGTGTTAAGTGTCCTGGGGATATAGAGGGTGGATTTGGAGGGAGGTGAGGTGGTGGTGGTAGTGGATGTAGAGTATCCACTGCTCGTTAAACTGAGAGAAATGGGGGGAATTATATAAGGGGGCAAAGATAGAGGGGGATACATTAAATCCAATTAGATTACTTTTAAACATCGATGCACGCACCCCGTGGATAATTGGTTAGAAACGCTGACTATATCCGTATTAAATCTAGGTTCTGATCACAGTTTCCTAAAATCCACATCAATGGCTGAACAGTCTAAGGTGTCAGGCTACCAGTATACTGGATTTATGATTCTGATTATGGTGAGTTTGAGGTTTGAATCTCGGTTGGGTACATTTGAAAGGAAAGTGTGTTGGGAGGGTGCTCCTGGTATTTTATGACCTCTGTATGCTTATAAAGGTGCATCGTGCATTTACTCATCCTCTTCATCCCTACCCCCTAGATCAGGAACGTGCAAACTTACTTACATAAGGACAATTTTTTTTTAAGTTTGGTTGGCCAAATATTCGTATTCATCAATTTTTCTTCAAAGTGTATAACCTGAACGGGTAGTAAGACGCGGTGCTAAAAAAAATCTATATTTAATTTTAAAAACTTATAAACACACAAAATATACTGACATGAATAAGTTTAAATACATTTAGAATGTATAGTAATAATAAATAATTCAGTGGCTTGGTGAGTTAGTTCAAAAGATTTATATGATGGTGTGTGAGATAGTGATTCTCAAGAGAGAAGACAAATGCTCATTAGTGAATCCGTTTTTAAGATCACTTATCCTCAGTTTCATCGTTGAAAACAGTGCCAGTCAAATTAAGATGAGGATGCAAACAATGCTACGTATTTTTCAACATGATTTACCAAGTTTGTAAGTGTTGATTTTTGGCATAGTTTTATAAAATACATTTTAGTCGTGTTTAAAAAAGCCTGACTCATTACGCAACATTTTAAAATTATCTATCCCGTGGGCCGGAGTGACTACACTGGTGGACCATATTTGGCCCGCAGGCCGTAGATTGCTTATCCCTGCCCTATATAAAGGTGGGATGGTAGGGGACACGAGAAAAGGCCAGTGGTTTTTTTTTCAGTTTTTTGGCATTATTTATTTTTTGACCAAAATAAATAAAATAATTCTCCAGTACAAACATAAAATTTAATTTTCTATACATGTTGATATTAACAGTCCCTGAATATCTGTCTTGAGCATGGTGGCATTATCAAAGAAACTTTTTAAATGAAGTGAAAAAGTTGTCATTAAATTCCAGAACAACTTTGACAGATATTCAAGAAATTTTGAGGTTACCATATGAAGAAAATTAAATTCTATGTTTTTACTGGAGCAACATTTGAATTATTCTAGCAAAACATTGTTTTGCCATAAAAAGTGCAAAAACACTGGTCTTTTCTCGCGCCCCCTTCCATCCCGCCTTAAGCTGTTGAATGCCCAATATGTTTAAAAAAAACTAATTTTAATTTAGTATGGTTGATAAATGTAACGCTGTGTTACATCCAACCTCCAAAATGTCACAAAAAGTGCCAAATTCCACCACCACCCATCGATGCACTATCTTTTTTTCACTGAATAAAATATATTATAAAATAGAAGAAATATTTTGTTTGAAAAAAAAAGTGCCTTAAATGTGCGATATTGTTTTGTAACGTCCCCAGGAACCCGTCTACGAATTGAAGGAATATTTTAACTAAGACTATTTCAGGAAAGATAACTCCGTATATCCAGCTCGATGTAATATTAAAGAAAAGATTTATTCACTGCGTCTTGTATAATAACGCGCCATTTGACAAGTCTGCCAGAGATTATTCTTGGATTCATCCAGTCAAAAGGCTCATTTATTAACTTTCCAAGCTTTGTGAGAACGAGCTACATTGGCAGCAGAATGTAAAGTGTCTCTTTCAGACGGGAACAAACAAAAGATAACGTTTCCCCTCGTCCCATCCAAAAGTGTAATTTTGTCAAGGAAAATAGTTTATTCGTGTCATTTAGTATTTTACTTTGAGGAGAAACTTAAGAGTGGAGATGTTATTACATTTCGACTGGGTGGAAATAAAATTCTAAGCGTTTGTCTAAATAGTTTTAAATGTGGATCTTAAAATAAAGAGAGGAGTTGAGGTAATATATTATGTTATGTTTATTATGTATATTATGTTATGTTTCAGTTGATATAAGTATTTTGAAGCCATGTTATATTAATAATATTTATATATATGGATATCTATTTTTATTTATGTATACATTTAATTTTTAGGGACAGGATAGTGACCCAAGGACTTTGTAGACCATGGTAGTTCTAAAGAAGAAGAAGAATAAACAATAAATGTAGTGATCACAGGACCATTAGCCTCATATACCACGTGGAGAAGATCGCGGAAAGAATAATCAAGAATCGATTGGAACAGAAAATATAAAGTGTGCTGGAAGAAGACCAATTTGGATTCAGAAAAGGGAAATGAACCAGAGATGCCATCATGATGCTGAGAATAATTTCAGAGAGAGTGCTGGAAGTCAAGTACGGTATAAAGTATGCATACATTGGTTTCATCGACTGGCAAAAGGTGTTCAAAAGAGTTAAATGGAAGAAACTAATGAAAATACTCAAAAAGATCGACATCAACTGGCGGGACAAAAGGTTTATTGCAAACCTGTACCTGGGATGGCGAGTAAAGTTGAGGCTGAATAATGGAGAGACCATCAGCGTAAATATAGGAGGAAGAGTGATACAGGGATACTATTGATCACTCATTTTGTTCAACTTGTGGGAAAAGTGACTGGTCAGGGAAACGTTAGAGGGACGTGGCAATTTCAGGATAGGAGGATGCGTTCTAAACACAATAAAACACGCAAATGATCTAGCATTGCTGGCCAGAAATAAAGAAGAGTCGCAGAAAATGATGGACCAGCTGGTGGAGATATGGAGAAGATATGGCATGGAGATCAACATTGAGAAGTCAAAAGTTAAGTTGGTTTCAAAAAATGAAGATCCACCTAAAATCAAAATTGTAACCAGAAGTTGGAAATCATAAAGCAGTTCAAGTACCTTGGAAATCTACTGACAGGATCCCTACTGCACCAAGGAAATTAGGTCGAGGATCACCATGGCCAAGGAAAATTTCAATAAAACAAGGCTACTGCTGACCAATGAGTTGAGTTTAGAACTGAGGAAGAAACTGATGAAATGCTATACAGTAAACTCTCGACTATACGCTTTGCGATTTAACCGTGGCATCGCCAACAGCAGTGAATATGTTTTTTGAAAAACGCCGTATTGATTGAGAATAAAGGGCTACCAATTGTTGTACTCGGTAAATCCTTAAGGAAGAGATAATGACAAGAGGACTGCTGATAACAGGAAATATACCTGCCACGATGGGGTGGACTAATAGTATCATGGTACCGGGTTAGAGACTCCCAGGCACCCAGGATCAGGATTCAGAATAACAAATCCAAGCCAAAGGTCCTGGGTTCGATTCCTGTGTCGTGGTTTTATTTTTCAATCTAAAGAATATGATATTTAGATGCTGATATAACCGTAACTAACAAATATAATAGCTTAGCTATTTAATACGCCATTCTTTACTCTTGCCCAACACAGCTAAATCATCTGCGTATCCTAAGTAGCTGATTGATTGATTGATTGATTATTAACACCGCGTCTTACTACCCGTTCGGGTTATACGCACTTACGCTAATGTGTAATGGTAGGGTGATTGTGAGATGAAATGGAGGACCTACAGTTTAACGTGGAATCCGAACCACGGTGGAGGCCTGGCATTCCACACATTCACAAGATGTCTTGTCATAGGTGTAGGAAGGGTTTGGAAATCAGATAAATCTGTGCCGGGACCGAGGATTGAACCCCGGCCGCCAGCACAGAAGTCTGACACCTTACCCCTAGACCACCAGGTCACCTCCTAAGTAGCTGCAGTGTACATTTTAATGTTAACCTTTACCTACTCTCTTGAAAAATTAACCTAATGGCAGATACTCTAATGCTAGATTACCTTGTTTCAACCTAATATGTATTTATTATTATTATTTTTTTTTTTCTGTCTTACCACAGGTACATCTCTTTTGTCAGTAAACTTAGAGCCACAATGCATCCTGTCCTGTGACTTCTCCTTCACCTTCCAGAATTTTCTTCTTTCCTTTAAGTTATCAAATATTTGAATCCTCCTTCTTCCTAAGCGCCTCTTTCCCTCAACCTGTCCTACCATGACGTCGTGTAGAAGACAGTTTCTCCTAAGGATGGGTCAGATCTAGTTAGCTTTGCACCGAAGGATCACACCCAAAATGATTATATTTTCATCCATT
The DNA here is from genome assembly GCA_902151445.1 of Timema monikensis. NCBI lineage: Eukaryota > Metazoa > Arthropoda > Insecta > Phasmatodea > Timematidae > Timema > Timema monikensis. The sequence continues at coordinate 4,111 of CABFVZ010002070.1, read as the reverse complement.
ATGCTCGGGACGTCTTCATTTGTTACCCTGTTTGTCCACCTTATCTTCTCAAGTCTTCTTCAGCACCACATTTAAAAGTGCTACAAGTATTACCCCCCCCCCACCCCCACCCCCCCGTCTTCCTAAGAGTTCAAGTTTCTGCTTCATATAGCGCGATGCTCAAAATACAATTAACTCCCGTCCATCCGCGGTAATGGAGGGGATGAGTGCCGCGGATAGCACAAAACCGCAGAGATTGTAGCACATTAAATTCAAACTAGTAATCACCTATCGTGATTGCAATTGTGAACGCGTTATTATATTTCACGCACTAAGATAATAAAAAAATTTTTAAATCAATGTATAGTATACTCAAAATGGACACATCACTTAAAAGTTTGGATTAGTATTTGCTTCATTGCAGCTGCTTCTTTTTTCCTTATCCTGCCACGTATTTTCCGTAATATCAGCTTGTCAGATAAGGAGCATGTCATAGTCCTGTTCCAAGATAATTTAGCAGGCTATGGTCCAGTTTATTGAGGGAGTGATGCCTTAGATTATAAAGCCACCGAAGAAGGTTTATTAGATATTCCCTTTTTTTTTTAAGTTTTCTTCTTCGGTGGCTTTATAGTCTAAGGCATCACTCCCGCAATAGACTGGACTGCTGATAACTGGAAACATACCTGCCACGAGGGGGTGGACTATTAGTATATAGAATAATAGTATGTAAATAAATAAATAAATATATTTATTTATTTTGTATATATATATACGTATATATATACACTTATATATATATATGGAAATTTGTCCTCGTTGAAGAGAAAAGAATATATCTAAACTAAAAACAGTGTACTCATTTATGGGCTACTAAAATTACACCAACATATATTTAGGTTAAGTACGTATTTATAATTTTGGCCAAATTTAACTGTAAATGAGGTGTGTGGCTTTTAAGGAATCCGTGAGAGGACATTCAGTCTTCCAAATGTAAAAAGTTTCCTTTCACTTTTACTGTTGGAAAATGTGGGTCCATGAGCCGTGATCTCGCCTTTGTTTGGTTCCATTTAATGTGAGAATACAACTAACTGTCAACACACTTATGTGCTCGTAAACATTGAGCATATCTGGCGCGCGAATTCAACAACTTTTGGGAATTGATTCATTACGAAGAAAGAGTATTAATTTGGTATACCCACCTAAGAGTTATCCAAATTATGCAAAATTCTCAAAGCTAAAATTTTTGTGACGCTTATTACATTGAAGAATTGGGTATCTATGTCCCATTAAGGTATGGATGTAGGGAGTATGAGAAAAAATAAAGGTTTTTTGCTGTTTTTATAGCAAAACATTATTTTAGTTGAAATAAATCAAATATGTTATTAGGTCTACAGTAGAAACATAGAGTTTATATATTTTCACAGGGTGACCTCAACAGTTTTTGAATATTTGTCAAGTGTTTCCTGTAATTTGACAACAACCTTTTCGCTTCGTTTAAAAAGTTTGTCATCTAATGAATGCATTTGGAGAGTAGTTGGATATATGTGGACTATTGCAAAGAATTAGGTAGTATCAAATGAGGTAAAGATGACAGTAGGTTGTATAAAAGTGTGTTGAATCCAACATTTTTTTATGGATGTGAAGCGTGGGTTCGTCGGTAGAAACACAATAACAAGGTGACTGCGGTTGGAATGATATATCTAATAAATGTATGTGGAAAAACTCGTATGGACAGAGTCAGTAATGAATGGGCACTGAAGGAGTTTGGTTTGAGAGGAAATTCAATAAGTAAATGGGAAAGAAGCGTCTTACGTTAGTTTGGACATGAGAGGATGAGTAAGGATCGATGAACGAAGCAAATATATGAAGGTAGAGTGTTTGGATCAAAAGGAAGGGATAGGTCGTGTAAGACGTAGCGAAATGTTGTAGACGAATGTGTGAAAAAGAGAAAAATAAAGAGTTTTAGTAAGAAAAGATCATGTATGACACGGTGTATGGATGTTGTTGAACTGAAGGTAGTATGCAAGGATTAGGAAGTGTGGAGAAAGTTATTGAGGATGGATCACGAACAGAATTTTTTTTTAGCTATATGCACAGATTCTTGCCTACCTCGTAAGGGAACGGCGTGATTATATATGTATGTATGTGTCTATGTATCTATATATATATATGTTTGTATATATTTATGTATGTATATATGTATGTATGTATGTATATATGTATGTATGTATGTATGTATGTGTCTATGTATGTATATATATATGTTTGTATATATTTATGTATGTATATATGTATGTATGTATGTATGTATATATGTTTTATGTATGTATGTATGTATGTATGTATGTGTCTATGTATGTGTCTATGTATGTATATATATGTTAGTATATATTTATGTATGTATATATGTATGTATGTATATATGTTTTATGTATGTATGTATGTATGTTTTATGTATGTATGTATGTATGTATGTATGTATGTATGTATGTATGTATGAAGGGTGTATGTATGTATGTATGTATGAAGGGTGTATGTATGTATGTATGTATGAAGGGTGTATGTATGTATGTATGAAGGGTGTATGTATGTATGTATGTATGTATGAAGGGTGTATGTATGTATGTATTTATGTATGAAGGGTGTATGTATGTATGTATATGTATGTATGTATGTATGTATGTATGTATGTATGTATGTATGTATGTATGTATGTATGTATGTATGTATGTATGTATNATATGTATGTATGTATGTATGTATGTATGTATGTATGTATGTATGTATGTATGTATGTATGTATGTATGTATGTATGTATATATGTATATGTATGTATGTATGTATGTATGTATGTATGTATGTATGTATGAAGGGTGTATGTATGTATGTATGTATGTATGTGTGTATGTATGTGTATGTATGTATGTATGTATGTATGAAGGGTGTATGCATGTATGTATATGTCATCTAATGCTGTTATGCTGCGCATAACAAATATTAAACAACTGTTGATATCACCATGAGAAACCAACTAAACTTTATGTTTCTAATGAAGCAATATTTTATTTTATTTTACCAACATTTTTTTGCTTTAAAAACAACAACAAACACTTACCTTAACTCTCGTTCTATACATCCCCACCTTAATGCCTCTACCTTATTTTTAAAACGATTTCGTTTGTTTCCGACCATAAGGGGTTGTTTCTTTGTCGGTTCGTGCTGGTGTTGGCTGGTAGGAGCCACGCTGTCTGTCACACCCATCGCAGGAATACAGTGACTTGTCCACAACGTTGTAGAGCTATATTAGTGACAACAGATGTCGGGTTGGAAGGATCCGAGCGGATTCTTGGAGGTTGAGGGTAGACCACCTAGCGATGCGTCAAGTCAAAACAACAAGGGTGTATCTCACCTACTAGGACAGGCCTGTTAAACTAGTTTGGTATTAAGGCGGCCGCCTCAGCCTGCGAGAAAGTACAAATAGCTGCCCGGATACGCGGTTTAAAACACAATGGTCTGTGTCGTTTTCTGGAACTACTTATCTATTATGTCTAAGCTTATACTCCCTTTCACCCTTCATATACAACCACCCTTTATCACTTCAATAAGAAAGCAGAGAAAGAAAACTACGAAACATCTTATCTCAAGGTAAAGAGGAAAAATCGCTTCTAGTTCTCAAATATATTAATATTTTCGGTTGTGAGCCTGTCAAATTATACCATATTAATTAGAGGAAGGCTAAATCTAGAGCTCTTTATTATCAAGCTTAATCTTACAGCTCCGCAAATAAACTTGATAAGTTGTTTAAAATAAGCTAATGTTACATTATCGCACGTTTGATACAACTGAAACTATACGATTGTTAAGGAAAAAAGAGCCTTGTCGACTTTATTTGACGTGAACCATATTTTTAAATAGCGCATCACTGATTAAATATTGGGCTAGTGCTGAGCGCCTGCTCAGAAATTCCTTGCTTAGGGGACCACATTTAAAACAAAACATAAAAGCAATATTGCTACAATTATAAATTAAAACTAGCTACAAATTAGTAGAATTCGTAACAAAAAGAAAATGAAGATATGAATCATCCACTATTTCTTACCCCACAAATGTTTGCATTTTCTATCAAGTTTT
>CABFVZ010002069.1:118626-143636 GCA_902151445.1 Timema monikensis | reverse complement strand
CAATTGGCGTCCATCGTGGCAGTAAAATATCAGAACAACATAATTGGCGCACAACGTAGGGACCCGTAATTCCAGAACGTTTCAATATTTAGGAACTGTTGATATCAACATGCGAAGAAAATTAAATAATATGTTTTTACTGAAGCAATATTTTATTTAGTTTGTTCAAAAAAGTTTTAGCATTAATTATGTCTGTACTTTTTCCAATATAGAGGGTTAAGACCATTTTAATGAGTGTTCCATTTGTGCTGGCCTTAAACTTTAGTCTATGCATTTTTTAAATATTTGTTTATATTTTAATAGTTAATATATTTGGAATATTTATTTAAATGATTTGCGATACTAGAGAAAGGAGGGGGAAGGTGAGTGAGGGGTGAGGGAGGGGGTTAAATATAACTCTAGCCATTCACACCCGTGGTAACGTCACTGGAATTTGTATGAAGTTTAAAAAATAAATTTAGTGATAAACTTAAATATTTTAACTTTAGTATAAATATTATGTAAATTGAAAAATCATTATATTGCAATGTTTCTCAGCACACTGAATAAACAAAACCAAAATTATTTAGGTATTTCATCACACATCAAGTGCTGTTGTTAAGAATAAACTACACAAAAATCATACTTTAATATTCATGAAATCGTAAAGGGTATTAGAACTGTACTCCAATAGGTGATTACATAGCTACGGTTGCAGGGGATTAAAAACCAATTTTGTTTTTTCAAATACATATATATTTTAATATTGTGTACATAGTGTTTGTGAGGAGGAAGGAAAAGGGGAAAAGGAGAGATTAAAAAAAGTATATATTAAAAAAACAAGTTGATGCTGTTGATGTTGTTTCAAATTTATTTAATTCCTATTATTCGAGTGGAAATCTCGTTACTGTGCTGTATAATCGTAGGACTCGATAAACCCTTTCGGCGATTCGTTCATTTAAAAAAAGAGATACAGAAAAATATTTTTTTAACAGTACTTACAACCCAATCACTAGCCTACATGTTTGCTATTTTTTTATTCTTATTATTTGTTTACTGATTGTAATAGCAATATGTCTAAAAAAATGTTTTTCAGGAATAAACCAGTGAAATGATATACTGGGTCAGAAAAAAAAAACAAGGATAAAATACGACATTTTTTAAAGTTTATTTCCGCATCGTCATGATCTCTCTCTTTGCAATCCTATCATGAGTGGTGTAATCAGAACGTGATACATTAAAATGACCAAAGGCTGTATTCCCGGATAATCTGCCACACGCATGGGTGAATATTCAATACAATGCTACATCGAGGATACCTATGGCAGTAACTAGAATCCTATTTATTTGCTAAAAACGCTTTGTATCTCGTTCACAAAGTGGATAGATATCAAGGTGAGATGCAATGATACGTACTTTAGATTTTAGATTTATTCGGTACATTTCTCTTTCTATTTTTTTCTTCTTTCAAAAATATGTATTTAAATATAGTCTAGCTTGAAGGTTGTTTTTATTTTAATCTTGTCATAGCGGTAGTTTTTAATCGCTAGTTTCTATTGTCAGTAGAATTCAATCAATTTTTGTAGTGTACTTTGTTATCAACATATTTACACCAATGAAATAAGCGATCAGGAAAGTATAATTTTAAATGAAATTTACCGAAAGTTACAAGAAGTTATACCAGAATTTGCAATTATATCTATTGAAACTTACGTGGAGGGAGGGTGTGGAAACATTTGCTTAACATCCCTTAAACACACCAGGTACGGATTCAAATCATGACTGCCCCATGTCCAGCAAACCAGATTTGATGGTACTGGTGCCTTTATCCTCATGACCACCGTTGCGGGTTTGAACATAAATATCAAGGACATGTCTCTACTAGAATAAGCTGGGGTGTATTTGATGATTTATAAAAACTGTTATACCGTGACTACATGGGGAGATATACAGAGTGTGCCGTAACATTCAGCGGTGAACAGAAGACACATAAACAATGAAAAATGTTCTTATTAACATGTGTCCCATTTTATCTTATTTCCGACTTAAAGTCATGATTGTACTCCAGTAATTTGGAGATGCTTAAAATTATAGGAAGTGCAAGCGTAGAGTCTTCTTGTTTTAAAGTGCCGCACTCTTTAAAAAATACATTGCATTGCAATGTTTGCATTCAGGCCAGAGGTTAACATTTTGAAAACTTAATATAGTGTTAAGCAGCTCCATATTACTGGAATACAAACTAGTTTATGAGACTATAGCTTATTAATTAACAAGGTCAAATTATGTGGGGAATGCCAGGCCTCCACCGTGGTTCGGATTCCACATTAAACTGTAGGTCCTCCATTTCATCTCACAATCCCCCAACCATTACACATTAGTGTAAGTGCGTATAACCCGAACGGGTAGTAAGACGTGGTGCTAATAATAATAATAATAATAATAATAATAATAAGGTCAAATGGAACACATGTTTATACTAACTTATTTAATTGTTTTTGTGTTTAGTTGTTGGTAATATATTATTATAATTATATTATTAGCACCGCGTCTTATTACCCGTTCGGGTTATACGCACTTACACTAATGTGTAATGGTAGGGTGATTGTGAGAAGAAATGGAGGACTTACAGTTTAACGTGGAATTGGAACCACGGTGGAGGCCTGGCATCCCCCACATTCAGTTAATAATATAGTACTACTAACAAAATAATAATGGTTTTCAAATAGGTTAATACCAGCTACTTCCGCCATGTTTGCAATAAAGAACGTTATTTTCTGATAGCTGATATCTAGCTCCATCTCTCCTACCTCGGATGGGGTATAGCTAGTATCCGAGCTACGAGCCGTGCTCTTAATTTCTACCTTTCACATCCCCTACCTCTATTAGTGTACATATAAGAATAGCCTGTACTTATAGTAAAACGTGGAGCACAAAAAATTTAGAGCAGCAAACACAAACAAAGTCCGTCAAAGCTTTTTCCGCCTTTTCTTAAAGTATTAAGATTTCTTTTGTGGCCATTGGCGCTCCTAGCGGTGTGCTCTGTCACCTTCAGACACATGTTGGCGCCGACGTACTAATACCCCTGATGGATTTCACGCTACTCAGCACTTGTCAAGTCATGAACAATATATTTAACAAACCATAATGTGTCTTGGGAATGCATTTTTTGTATCTATTTTTTGAAGGGTGAGGGAGTGAATATAAAAAGAAGATGTTTTGAGAAAAAATGTAAAGTGGGTCTGCCCCTTTCTTATACGAAGACTTGACAGTGAAAAAATTTGTATGCCTTATTTTAAAACTTGCAAAGAAACTTGAATGGTTAAAAATTCGTTCTTAGCTGCCTGCTCTTTCTTGTAAGAAGATATGGCATTTATAATATGTTTTGCAAATATAAAATAATATTCCTCTTTTGTAACAGAATAAATTTTTAGCATAAGTGAGGGACTAATAATCATGGTTTGAATTTCAATCCCAGTCTAGATGCGTTGCATAAATTATTAATTTTAAAAGTCTTATGAGTCAGTTTTTAAGCAGTCTATATTTAGTTTTTACATAACGTATTATATCAGGAGGTATAATAAACTTAGCTAAAATTTGGAAGGGCCTAAATTTATATTTTACTACTAATTTGTTATTCGATCTCTGTGCTCTTGGGGTAAAGTGCTCACTCCAGGACCCGATGTTCATGGGTTCAAACCCAATTAAGTTCTAAGAATTTTTGTCTCTCAAAATTCCTCCGGAGTTGAAGTAAAGGAGTTGATCCCATGTCGATTGTGGCATGTAAAAGAAACCTGGAAAGTTTATGAAAATACTTTTCCTAGCAAAATTGGTAGGCCCGTTTACGTTCGCTCATAGAATTTCAGTGTGGAAGGCAACGGGGAGCTACCACTCTTTCTGAACTCCTTTATTACATGTTGCAGGCAGCACTAACCAGCTTAAGGGCTAAGTGCATGCCTAGGTCTGGATGAATAGAAATCACATCAAATCCACCTCCAGGCTGTTGATTTAAGCTTGAGATGTAGGGAACAGAAGGAAAGGTAAGTGATTTTTCAGTTCTTATATAAAAACTTTTTTTATCAAAATAAATCAAGTATTGCTTCAGTAAAAACATCGAGATTAATTTTCTTTACAAAGTGATCTCAACAGTTGTTGAATATCTGTGAAGGGTGTCCTGGAAATTAATGGAGACTTTTTTTCTTCATTTAAAATGTTTATCATCTAACACCACTACGCTCATGACAAATATTCAACAAATGTTGATATCACCATGTGTAAACCTATGTTTGTATTCAAGCAATATTTTATTTATTTTGGCCAAAATAAGTGTTGTTACAAAAATTGCATAAGAGACTAGCTTTTTTTTTTTTTTTTTNTTTTTTTTTTTTTTTTTTTCAAACCTACCAAACATATGCTTGTTACTATCAAATGATTTTTAGACATTACTCATAAAGTTTTCCGAATATTTACACTAATGGAAAGGATGAATTTAGAGTAAGTTAGGCTGGATCGAATTTTAATGGAGGTAAACTAATTAATAGTGATCTATTTACGTAAACCTTTGTCAGCATATAACCGGCCGGAATAAAACTCTCTACCTTTATTCATCACAAAAAATTAACCAGATAATAAGTATCGTCACATATGACCACGAGCACACCTGTGTGGGTGCGAGTATTTTGAAGGTTAATATGATTGGGATGTCTCGACATTAATAGGCCTATATTTTTATTTGTTTGAGGTATATAACGTGCGCTTTCTGGAACGACTGATTACATCAGAACACTAGAATATCTATGAGTGAAAACCAAAGAGGCTACATATTTTGCTAGGAAAGGTATTTTCTCGTCCATTCCAAGGTTATTTAACATACCACAATCGACATGGTCCCGACGGCCTAACTTCCCCTTCGAAAGAAGTTGCGCTACGGATTTTTATCGCTCAAGTAATATCGGTCGACCCCAGCTGGGTTTGAATCAATGAAATCGGGTGTTGAGACGAGCACTTACCCAAGGCCACCAAGATTGACAAAAAATTAATATCTAACTAACCCCTTATTCCCCACAGAAATAAAAAAATCCATAGCTTTCTAGTGTCGCAATTTAGACTAAGAACTACTTCATTTTAACTAACGTATACAACCATTATTCTATTTAAATAAATTAGAATATTCTCCAGGTGAACTATAAATAAAATTATTGCAAAGCAAAAATAACATTAATGTTTGAGTTTACTAATTTTGTACAATCCCAGTACAGTTCTTGGTAGATTACTTCTAGCTAGACACCCTTAAATTAGGTCACCATGTAAGGAATGTAAATATGGCATCTCTAATCCAACTGGAGGTGTGTCTTTTTTAACTTCAAAAATTCTACTGGCTGGTCAAATTTTATTTTTTCACATACTATCTTTGTACACTCTGTTTACCCTGAAAGGTCTGACGTTGATGTACTAAACTTTTGCCCTATATTATAAGATGCATTATAGTAGAAGCATGCAAGGTAAGCTTGCTAACTTTCAAGGTTGATGATAGCCTCATTGCATTCTCATGTAGAAAAAGTATTAAACTCACGAAAATGTTCAACCACTAGATTATGATGGATAGTAATGTTTTATGTGATACGGAGCTAAAAAAATGTTGCACTTATAACTTAATGTCCCCATGTCTGCTGCCCGTCTGTACCTGGGCTACAGCTGAATCTGTTTGATGGATTTCATTTAACTTGATATTTAGTATTAATGTATTTATTTAGCACCACGCCTTACTACCCGTTCGGGTTAAATGCTTAAGTACTAATTATACTAATGGGTTAGGAATTGAGAAAGTTGAATATAGAGGAAGTGAGCCAGCATTTGCGTCAGAGGAGAGTGGAAATCCCTCAATTCACCCGAGCGAGATTCGATCCTCGTCTCCCCGTCCTTGGCAATCTAGCTCAACATGAAACTAGCGCGTTAACTAACTACGCCACCAAGGCGGGTGACACTTAGTAGTTAAATGGTAATACTTCGACTAAGAATCTAGAATTTTATTATATCAGGAATGTATGAAAAACAGTTTCGAAGGTTTTTTCCAGAATTATTTCAGGGGAATTGTTTTATATAGTAAAAAAGAATGTATGTTTGTTTTAATTTTGAAAATAAGCACCTGATTGTAGTTTATATATAAATGTTTTTTAGTATGAATATAATAATTTTGTAACAGTTACAGTAGGTAAATAAAAGGTTGCATTACTCACCATCCTGTCCCCAGTTGACTCGTCTCAGTAAGACTGCGGCTCTACAACACTTCCCGGCACCGTCTTAAACCTGACTGAATTGAGGTTCATGGTTAATTCCCCGTCATGAGTACCAAGCCATGCCCAGAAAAAATAAAAACTATATGCACGAGCGTTCACTGCACTATATCGACTGTGTTCAGCAAGCTTGTAGTCCAGTTAATTCCACAAATGCCTGGAGTGGCGTGGTATAACCTAGGATGCTCTAGAAGCATGCTACCCGCTACCCCTTACCACTCTACCTATACTGTTATTCCGGCGCCTCGAGAACACGTGGTAGATTCAAGGATTATATAATGGTAGGATTATGTAATGTTGACAAATATTGCAATACTGGCTTCGTAGGTGAGCGACGTTGTTAAGTTAATTAATATCTTCATACTCTAAATTCCCTTTCATCTTAAATTATATTTAACATTTTCAAAAACATCGTTTCAGAATCTATAAATATTGAACTTTTTTAATTTTTGTCATAGTATTCACGTTAAATGGACTTAGTATTTTTGGACTCTTAGGGTCATGGTAAATGTTAAAATCTTGGTAAGGTTAGAGTAAACCTGTATTTTCAACTTTGATTTTATGCTTTCCTTTGGGGACATCTGGTCCCTGTGTTTTCACGTAATTTCTGCATATCTGACTCATGGATGTTTTTCAAACACTTTTAGTATCGCCAGTTTGGCCGTTTGCCGTTTGTGATATACTACAATCAACCAATATTAGTAACGAGTAAATATTCTATCAATGAACTTTAAAAGCTTTAGATATCTAAACTTTCAGCTACTGGGCCTTGTGTCTTTTAGCATCTTTGGATCGCAAATAAATATGTGTGCCAGCCACTTGGCGGCGTCATTATTAAATTAAAGTTTGACTTTTTGGTGAAAGATTACAAATTGTGTCCTGTTCAGATCTAGGACGCCGATAATTTGATGAAGGCATATCATTTATTATTTAAACAAATTGAGAGCTGCCAATAAGAGCACTTAGATTGGTGTTGTGTATTTTTAAGAGTGTATCCTCCATTAGTTATTTCTATCAAGGATGTTTGATTTTGCCAATATATTAAATTATGACTGGTTTAAACAAATAAATGGACTTAGTTAATAAGGTTAATTTAGAATTTATTATATCGTGTGCTTTGAGCCACCATTTATGAGCGAGAATAGGTTTTATGCGAATATTATATTATGTTAGTTGTCTGATTCGAGGCAGTCCAGGAAACTTGCCGCTTTCGAGCTTACTTGTACACTACATCTCTCATATTATATAAAGTTGTTTTGGCTATAACTATTTCTAAAGTTCATACACCTTTGTATGCCTATTAAATCAGGTACTTTCTTAGGAATGTTCATTTCAAATAAATTCCGAGCTTTGTGTTAACGCTTTGTGCTGTCTCGCTCGTCTCATCGAGCTATATATGTTATTTTATTTAAATTAAAAAAACTCTAATGTTACCTCCTTAACTATTATTTTTGAGTGGGGATGGGGGTTTCAATTTCGTTCAAACCTATTTATGACCATAACTTCTAGTTTTATTGGATATTTAGGGCCTACAGTAAAATAATAATCTTTAGAAGAAATCAAGGAAAATCCAAGCAACTTTTCTCTGCAGGCCTATTGTTATGAATCTTTGCAGATAGACGCAAATTTAATAACACGATAAATATAACTTATAAATTATAACATTAAATTATATGAAAAATCACTTTTAATCTGAGATTCCTTAGAATATACTGGAAACATACAATTCTTCTTCTAAAAAAGACAAACAACGACCACCATTTTGTCGAAAAGGTGGAAAAGAGACTAAAAGAGAATACATGTATCCATAAATAGGAGGGAGGGTTCTAATGTCATATACACTTGATAAAGATAAAATAGTGCACGGTACTTGAATAAATGTTCGTACTCCAATGTAGCACTAATTTTTTTTTTTAATATTTAACAAATGTATAACAAGGTTGCCAAATTAATTCGAGCGAACAGCATATACACTGCACATGCATTAAAGAAAAATATTGGGGGGCAATTCGAATAATTTTTAAAAATTGATTGCTGCTTATGGAATTGGTAGATTATTATGCTGATTTCTTTAAAAACACTATTACTTACTATGATCATAAAAAAAAGATAGACTCTGGGCTAAAAGATGGGGTAGGGGGGGACTTGAACTTCATAAAACTCACTCCTTCTTTATGCCCATGCAAATATCGATTATTTTCCTATTTATTTCAAAAATATCTAATAATAAAATTGAAAGTAAATCAAAACATTAATAATCTAAGAAAATATGACCAAAAATGCATAAGTTTAGTTAGTTGTTGCACAAGTTTTAATAGTACTGAACAGACTCTCAACATCTACACCCATGGTTAAAGAAACCAAATTATATATAGGCTTACATAGGTACAGTAGCCCCATGGTTTTTTGGTGCTGACTGACAGCTCACAGCTGACTTCTGACAGTCAACATTTAGCTATATACCTAAATTTTGACTGTCAGAAGTGACAGCTGCTAAACAAATGTTTTTGCAGATCATATGGTTCGGCGCAGGTATACATAATTTTGTCTGGTAACTTTTCAAAGCCATTAGCTGTGAGCTGTCAGTCAGCACCAAAGAACTCATAGGGCTACTGTAGTTCACTGTCCCAATAAAAAAAATGAAATTATGTCAATTTCTTTAGTCAACCTAGGCTGTAAATGTTTGAATACTTCAAAGATTGAAAATGATGGATTTAAAAAAGTATTTTAACTACATTAAATGTAAAACCACAATTTGTTATACTTGAGTCTTAAATTATAGGCCTAATAACCTAATTAATTACCCTATGGCTCAAGGAACTCGAAAGTCGATATCCGTAATTACGAAAGTATACCACCTATTCCTACCCTGAGCTATTTCTATCCAGTTCCCCTCATTACACCCTATCTCTTTCAGGTCTATTCTAATTTTATCTTCCAATCTGCGTTTTGGTCTTCACACTGGCCTCTTTTCATTGGGTTCGCCAGTCAGTACCCTGAACAAGGTTCTAGGTTCTCCCATTCACGCTACATGTCCTGTCCACCATAATCTTTGAAATATGGTAATCCTGAAAATATCTTGTGATGAGTTAGAGTATAGGTTAAATAACTAATCATTATTTAACCTCCTCCACTCTCCAGTATATTCATCTCTTTTTATAATAAGCCTCTTCCTAAGCATCTTGTTTTCGAACACCATACAATTTATTTTCAACATGTAAGGTAAGAGATCATGCATGTTTCACAACACTAAAGAACAACCGGTAAAACTATTATTTTGTATATTGTTTATTTACATTTCTTGAAAACAGGCAAAATGTTAACAACCATCGACAGAGTAACATAATGCATTTTCCGACTGTTTCTTTTAATTTCTACTCTAATATCGTTATTTATTGCTATTTAAGCTTGTTCCTAAATAATAAAACTCATTAACCCTGTCAAATGATATGTTGCTTGAAATCATCTCTTAGATTATCATCCTCAATCTGTGCTCTCCGTTTTATCATCTATTCAGTTTTTTCTAAACTTATTACCTTACAAGTCGCCTTTAATAAAATTTCTAAATTTATCACAATATGTTCATTACTATTACCTAACAAAGCTAAATCATCTGGCCACTCTAATATTTGCAATGTACCGTTTAGTGTCAACCCTTCCCTACTTCCTTGCATTATCTTTATAGCATACTATTCTAAGGTTATATTACAAATTAATGAAGAAAGTTCATTTCCTTGTTTCAACCCATTATGTATTTTGAAAATATCTAATAATTGACATCCAGCCCACATCCTGTCACGCGTATCTCTCAAACATACCTCAGCTAGCTCAACAAGTTTTTTTGGGGGTGGGCACTTTCCCAAACTTAACCATAGTGTTTTATAGTTTGTTTCTTTTAATTGAGTCTTATACCTTTTAAAATCTATGTTTAATTGATGAACCGTCATGTAGTCCCACTTGTTTGTTAATACCACCTGAATAGTAAAAATCTGTTCTTTTGTTTAATCTCATCAAAATCCTCACTAATGATCCCTAATTATTTCCCCTGCATATGGTGTCAATTATATAATAATAATGTTGGAAATTTTGTTATTGCATGTTGATAGTAGTGCGATACCTCTAGCTTTAGTTTAGAATAGTATTGTAGTATAATAGGAAATGTATTCACTTTATTACTGATGGACATCCTCTGATAGGTAGAAAAATCTACTAGATCTAAATTCATGTTATCATAACTAAAGTCATTTAATCTGCATATGTCCCTTTTAATATATATAATTGATATCTATAAAACTACATTTAAAATATAGTAATACTTTATCACTGTTGACCTAATGAAGTTATTTTTTTTAAATTTATATTTATAGAATTCAATATAAAAATATTTAGTATAATTAAGTATAAACGAGAAAGAATTTTTGTGAAATTACAAGCTTTTACTATAGTTAGTCTATATAGATTAATTAAAATAAAATAAATTATTGATTAATACACAAACGATTTTTGATATCAGAACATTATTAAAATAACACATTAAAAATGTGAGTCCAGGTCACATACACGATAACAAGTAAAAATAACGAAAAAACATAAACATCTTAACTTAATTAAACTATATAGATAATAATTAACAAGTGACTAGAGGACTAATGTTTGGCTGAGATATAATTGAAAAGAAATATTAAGAAAAATTGAAATATTGAAGAAATGTTGATTTACATAACAGTTAAATTGAATTCTATTATCTTATCTGAAAATTCCCTTGCTCCTTTTTTTAACCATCGTAGAGACAGCCTTAAAATTCTACATGTTTGGGCACATCTATGGTGCCATCCTCAGGACTGAACAAAAGAAAAATATTCAATAGGTTATGGTGCAAGTAACTAGGTGTTAGCCAAGTAAGAGAAACAGAACGAAAAATGTTGAGAAATAACAATGTAAATAACCAATCTAAAAATGATATATATATATATATATATATATATACCATTTGACTATGCCTGTGTGAGTTGCTCCAGTGAATACCAGAATCAAACTGATTAAAAATGAGAACGGTTGTGTAAATTAAAACTAAGGTTATAATAGTCTGAAACATATGGAAAGTTATAGATTACGAAAAACAGCAAGGAGGTGTGAGAGGAAGAAATGTAAGAGTTGAAATTGTTATT
Source organism: Timema monikensis (assembly GCA_902151445.1). Lineage (NCBI taxonomy): Eukaryota > Metazoa > Arthropoda > Insecta > Phasmatodea > Timematidae > Timema > Timema monikensis. Next base: position 132,199 of record CABFVZ010002069.1, on the reverse strand, counting down.
AGATAGATGTAGTAAAATAAAAGTAGTGAAGGAAAAATAGAGAGTAATGAGAATAGGAAATACGGAAGTTACAAATCTTCTCAACACTGGCCCGAACAGATCATTAACTAATGGAAGGAGGGGCAGGAGCATAGGTTATTTTTTTTAAATCTGGTGTGTTGGGGAAGTTTCCTTAAAGTGTTGATAAGGGTTTGGTTTTCGAAACTTATTTGTTCGTTGAGGACATTTTTCTTATTGAGTATTGTGGTTTGGATGAAAATATTGTCTGCAGTGTTCATGGTTGTGCTCTTGGACGAGCTGTGAATTAATTTCATGCATTTTTCCAAGGGGGTGGGTTGATGACCAGAAATTTTAAGATGTTAGGAGAATTTGGATTTGTTCCTGTCATATTTGAAGTCACTTATGTGCTCAAAAAACCTGGTTGATATTCGGTGACCCCTATGGCCAATGTATACACTATTACATTCACAGGTGAGTTGGTAAACATCACTTTTTTTATACTGACTGGTTTCATTCAGATTGTAATAATTAATATATTTTTTGATATTGTTATTAGTACTAAAGGTTATGTTAAGTTTGTATTTTTTAAAGATGTTGGTGATATTATGAATTTCTTTTCCAGTGTAGTTGAATTTAATCCATTTGGTTTTACTACTTGACGTGGCATTGGGATGTACTATAGTAGTTACGCGTTTTAACTGAGCTTTTTATTTCTGAAGAATTCGGTATACAAAGGAATGAGAGTATCCATTAGTGATGGCAAGCTGTTTGATGATATTAAGTTCTAGTTTGTAATTCTTTTTGTTTAAAGGTATGTGAAGTAATCTGTATATAAGGCTTTAAAAAGCAGCTCTTTTATGAGTGGAGGGATGATTAGAATCATTGGGAATAATTATATCAGTGTGTGTGGGTTTTCTATAAATTTTATACTCAAAGCGGTTATTCTTGTTTCTGAAAATGAAAATGTCAAGATAATTGATGCTGCCACTATCCTCGTGTTTTACAGTGAACCTGAGGTTGGGATGAATGTCATTCATAATTTGAATTATATCGGTTGAAGAAGAGCTAGGAAATTGTTCATAAACTACCAGGATATCATCGACATAACGACAATAAAATTTAACGTCAAAAATGGTATTGAGTTCATTAAGTATTTTGCTATCATAATGTTGTAGGAAGATTTCAGACATTATAACAGAGATGGAAGAGCCCATGACTAGGCCATCCTTTTGGGAGTAGAATTTGTTGTTGAATTGAAAATAATTTTGGTCAGAAACTGTTCTGAGAATGGATATGATCTGTTTGACATACTCAGGGGAAGCATTGTTGTTTGTTAAGATATTTATAGTAATACCGATGGTTTCATTTACAAGAACATTTGTATATAAGTTGGAGATATCAAGAGATAGAAATTTAAACTGCCTGTCCAGGGAAATATTTTTAAGTTGGTCAATTAAATTATAAGAACTTTTAACGTTATGAGTGTATGGTAGTTGTAAATTTTGTTGTAGTATTTTAGTCTAAGAATTTTGTGATCTTATAAGCTGGAGCATTTTGATAGTTGACCAAAGGCCGTATGGGGATGTTGGATTTGTGAATTTTGGGGAGTGAAGTGAAGTTAGGTGATTTGGGGTTCATATTGAAGAATCTGAAACTGTCTTTGTGAGAAACAATAAGGGGTGCATTTTTGAGCTAGGTTTTTATTGTTTTTTGAAATTTGATAGTAGGATCATTTTTCAGTTCGACAATGTTGTTAATTTTTATAAAATCCATGGCTTTGGAAATGTAATCATAAAGATTCATGAGAACGATTGTGTTTTTTTATTTTATATAATATGCTGCCAATATTTATTCGTAAGAAAATTGGGGCAAAAACCTCATTCACATATGAGCAAGCCATAATAATAATAATAATAATAATAATAATAATAGACTTTAGTGATGAAGTTAAGGATACCTACTTTTCTTACACTCAAGGTGACCTGGCGGTCTAGCGGTATGGTGTCAGACTTCTGTGCTGGGGTCCGGGGTTCAATCCTTGGTCTCGGTACACATGTATCTAATTGCCAAATCCTTCCTTCACATCTAACAAGACGTGTATTAATCACAACTTGTGAATGTGTGGAATGCCAGGCCTCCACCGTGCTTCGGATCCCACGTTAAACTGTAGGTTCTCCATTTCATCTCACAATCACCCTACCATTACACTATTACACATTAGCGTAAGTGCGTATAACCCGAACGGGTAGTAAGACGCGGTGCTAATAATAATAATAATAATAATAATAATACACTCAACCAGAATTTACAATTAAAATATAAGCTAAACAGATTGTACATAATTTTAAAAAAAATGCAAATAATGGCATAAAAAATCTAGTGCTAAAGACAGCTCAAAATCAATACAATAAATTGCGGCTTTTATAACAGAAAGAAGAAAACATTTCATACGTTTCAAAAATGTCAAGTCGTCCGCCATAACTGATTCTACACACGTTAGCTCGTCAGAAATTCGTGTTGAAGTGTTGGCAACGATATATCGATAATCTAATCAATTAAAATTAATATAACGGTTATTTGCTTCAATTTTACTAGTTATGTCGATTTTTGTTCTATTTTTATTAAACTTGTCTTATTCAAAGAGCTAAATAAAATAAAATAAAAGATTCAAAATTGAAAAGCAACAAAGAATATAATTACAAGAATTTGATAAGAATATCGTAGCTTTCGATATACACGTTGTGATATATCAACTAATGATATATATATCGATATATTACCGAAAATTTCCATCCCTATTCTACGTATTATATATGGATTGTTTGTTTAAAATCGATTCATATATTCTGACAGTTTCACTTAACTATTACTTTAAGAAAATAGTGTCTAAGTTGTTGAGTTTTTACCTATTGTTACTGTCATAGTGTCAGGTCATATTATATTCGAGACCATTTATTTTTCATGTAGATCACCTTAAAATGTTAGGGTCGTATTATATTTGGGTCATACTATATTCGGGCCATTACGGTATATTTACAATTTGCCAGCATTTAAGTGAAATGGCAAATAAGCTAATATGAGAGATAATCAATCGATTATCACATATTTTGAATGTTGCGATTTTGTTTATTTGCCAGTTTTATTGAGAACTAAGAATTGAAGGGGCGAGAATCGTAATATTGAGATCGATTCTCGTTTCTTTCGATACCAGTAATAATCAAGGGTATCGATTAATCGAGTGTAACATCCCTAATTAAAATACACTTTTTTTATATTAATTCCTACTAAAACAATTTTGTCCATGTAGGATACATATTTACTACTTTAATTGTGACAGTACTTTTTAGCTTTATGTTATTATTATTATTATTATTACAAATTTGTTAATCAAAATTGTGGTTTTTCTTGTAAGTTATTTTTTTATTATTTATAATTATAAATTAAAATTAGTTTTACTAAATAGCAATATTATTATTATTATTATTAAAAATAAAGATCTTGATCTATTAAAGTTATTAAATTTATACTTGAAGTAGGCTTATGAAAACCAGTCGCCCGATTCTACAACAGGTCCTGGATCCGCTCTTGTGTTAAAGATGCGTGGTATGAAACTTTACTCCTCCAAATTTTTTTTAACTGCGTCTTAATACTCGTTCCAGTTTTACACCCACATTAATTACGTTAATTCTTTTGGGATGAGAAAGGTTTTATTTTAGATGTAATGTACCCAAATTTCGTGCAGAGAGACCAGTAGTCTTGACCAACAGAAATATTAGTATTAGACCACGTGACCACGTATGCATATTTCCCCAAACTTGAATCTTATATATTTATGTGTATAATCAAAGATGTTGTCAACAGTAAGTTAAGCCACGTAGCAAGAAGGGTGATGTGACAATTAGTTTCACCAAAAATCAGTTTGCTAAAGGTTACTTAGTACAAAGTAATTTGGCTTAGAAAGTGTGTTCTTTGAGCGTATACATTAAGTGAACGTAGCACGTTGTTTGAGAGGTCTACCAGAAGGGATTGGGTAGGTGGGAATAGCAGAAAGAGGGGTGGTTTTTCCTATTTCCTTACCACCTACCTCCCCTGACAATCGCGCACGGAGGTCTAATTATACACACGTGACGGCAGTGTTCAATTAAAATCGTGACGTTGTAAATAAGCGACAATGTAAAAAGGGGAGATTATAATATAGCAATATACACGCGAGTATTTGAACGCACCCCGTAGCTTAGATAGGCCTACTTTTATGTGTCATTTATTGGTTTTAAAAATGGTAAATTACTATGTAGTTATAGTTAATGAGTTTTATATAATTTAATAAATTGAATCATAAGCGGGATTTGCCATCCATATTAGATCCAAGTAGAGATGTAAGCGTATTCTTCTGTACTGTGCCTTACTACCCATCTGGGCCACATTTGCATTTATGGTTGAGAGATAAGAAAGGAATAATTAAGTGCAATTGTATTCTAATTTGCGTGGAAAAGGAATGGTATACTTTTTTACGGAAAAAATATATCAGTACCGGTACATCCAGTCGAGATCTGAAACTTGACTTCTCAATCACAGGAAAACCATACAAAATGAGACTGAAGCCTTAGCCAATGCAGGTAATACCCATATGTGTTACATTTACATTGATAGTGTAGGGATTAGAAAGGAAGAATTAAGTGTAATTGTTATCTCATTTGCGAGGAGAGAGAATGGAAGATTTAATATGAAAAAAAAAATCAGTACATCTAGTCGAGATTTGAACCTCAACCTCTCAATCACAGGACCATACCAAATAAGACTGATGCCTTGGTCAATGAGGGTATAAAGAAGGTAGAATTTAGAGTAAGCGTACCAGAATTTGCGAGGTAGGAAGAAGGGAAAATAATTCAAGAAAACAATCTTATTCCCCCTTGCTGGAATCCGAAACTTGAGCTCGGGGTCACGGGAAGATAAGACTAGGAGAGATTGGTGTTTCAGACCACATTACCACTGTTGTAGGTATAAAAACCACATTAATAACCCTTAATATATTTTTATAACACTCTTACATTATCCTGTGCGATGTATTAAATAATGTTTTAACCATCTTATCTGTTCCGGAAGTTAACCCCCTTTGAAGTAAATCAAACGAGAAAGTGATACTTTTTACGAGGTTTTACCTTCCTTTCTCCGGATGCAATTACAGACCTACCCCTATTTATATACCCACGCCAGTGGGAAACGGGTGTTCGTGACGTCACAAACTCACTACTTTGTTTAACAAACGCGCATAAATCTGCGTACCCCTGAGGGAAATAGGATTACTCCCCACAGGCAGTTGTTGGTAAGTCTGCTGGTGAAGGTATACAACGTGGTCACGCACGCACTCTTAAGACAAAAACTGCAGATGCGTTAACTTCATTTTTTAACTCACGTATGAGGGTGTCACTCGAATGATTGATTGGAAACGAGAAAAATAGGCGAGGGAGGGGAGTAGGCTTGTGTGTATGTGTGTGTGTGTGTGTGTGTAAGTTATATTGTTAGGCTTATTCCTTTCAAAATAGTGATTTTTGGTTTACTCTACGGTGTATTCCTTAAGAGATAAATTACTAGGCATTGCATTACCTTTTCACATTAATGAAAATGTTGTAAAACCACACAATTTAATGTTAGGCCCCACTAGTAAATGTAGGTACACAGTCTCTAAGCTTTACCTTGCTCATCCTTCCCTTATTATTATTATTAATATTATTATTATTATTATTATTATTATTATTATTATTAGCACCGCGTCTTACTACCCGTTCGGGTTATACGCATTTACGCTAACTTGTAATGGTAGAGTGATTGTGAGATGAAATGAAGGACCTACAGTTTAACGAGAAATCCGAACCACGGTGGAGGCCTGGCCTTCCTCACATTCACAAGATGTCTTGTCAGAGGTGAAGGAAGGTTTTAGTAATCAGATATATCTGTGCCGGGACCGAGGATTGAACCCCGGCCACCAGCACAGAAGTCTGACACCTTACCCCTAGACCGCCAGGTCACCCTTCCCTTATTAGTGTAATTAAATAGGTATAGTGTGAACTGGTATTTAAACGCAGTGGATACCAATATAAAATTAATTTAACAAATACTTTATTAACATTTTAATTCAAAGGAGTAATAAAGGTTATTTTAGAGAGTGCTCACTCACATTAGCGTAGAGAGAGGGTGGGAAAACCACAGTGGTAAATCACAATTCAACATATTATTTAGTGGAACTACTTTGTTTAGATCTTGTAGCTGATCCTTTCTTTTACCCTGCGTAATATAAGTAGCCCTCATCAGTGATAAAGCTGACTAAGGCGTTACTCCTGAAGGAGGTTAAGAGAGAAGGAGAGGGTTTGAAGCATATGGCAAGAAATCACTGCGGTGCTGATACCTAGCGATAGATAATACTAGGCCTACTAATTAAAACAAAGAATAGAGTATATCTGGCTCAGTTGATATATTCACACTAAACACAAAGTACTACATAAAAATATATGTTTGCTTATAGCTTTGAGACTATTGGTTTTATAAAAATACATTAAAGATTAAAATAATTTTATTTGTAATAGCTCTAGCTTACAATTTTATAATGATATGTCATTTCGTAGCTCAATTAGTTGCGGATATATGATCAAAATTGTAAATTTCCTCTTCTTTAAAGTGCTAGTAACATCATTTTAATAGGAAAACGAGAATTGCCATATTGTTTGTAATGTTAAAAAATGGCTGGATACGAACTTTAATAAAAATCATCGTAGAGAATTTTGATAAATGCTAATTTTTCTCTGTTTGTCCCTGAGTAAAGCACCCTTAATCTTAGGGTTGGATATCAAAATCCATAAGTCCCTTTGAGATAACCTTATGAAAACCTTAGATACCAAGTTTTCGACGGATCGGTAAAATGGTTTCAGATCTAGGCTGAAATAGAGACAACCACACAACATCACAAGAACCTCCTTTTGGATTCGGGGGGTCATGAAACGTTTATATTTATTAAAATTTCGAATTTGAATATTTGACGATCACTATACTCCTATCTTTGAGGTGTTTAAAAAAAGTAAAAATTATATTGATTAAATTATACTTGAAATAGTTATACAGTTCTGCAAATTTTTCAGATGGCTGTCCAAGTACCAGGTTTAAATACACCAGTCTGCCCCTAAAAAAAGGGCAATTTTAATGGATTAATTAATATATGAGTCAATGAGATCTATATAATAGCTTAAACATATAGCTCCTAAAAACTGTGAAACATAATTTAATCTAAATTAGGGCTTACAATGAAACCTACTCTCTACCTACTCTCTTTGTTTAGGATTATTTTAAGTAGCCCAAACTCCTAAACCCAAACAAGCTAGTGTTAAGCCCAACTTAACATTATAACGAGCGGTATAGCTATATCCCCCTTTCTCTTTCCCCTCCCTCCCCAACCCGTATAACCGCTGTAGTGTATACAATCTAACAGGGAGCAATTATTTAATTAAGCATTCAGGTGAAACGTGGTTCAGACACGGAATCGTGCGCTACTCGGAACTACCACGTTCGCGTGTTTCTTGGCAATATGTAGGCTATATAGAACAGTATGCGGGGCTGGCTACCCCCATCCCCCCTCACCTTCCCAATCCAACCCCTTTTTTTCCCTCAACTTCAACTCAATCTAGCCATTTGTCACATAGGCCACGCGCCTGGATACTAATCTTTCCCAGTCATACTTTCCACCGCTCTCTGCCCCAGATCCCCAGGACACTAACTCCATGACCACTCAAGTAAGTACCTCTGTTTATCGATAAATTCCCATTTCAATAATCACATATCTTATAACAAGTAAACATGTATGGTAATTTTTAACTTCTATCGTCACCTCGGAGGTGTAAGTAATGTGGTCGTCACAAAAACTGTACCTTGGGCTAGACCCAAAACTATTTTACAGATTGGGTTATTACTTGGTATATGGGGTTTTCATAAGGTTCTTTTTTTTAATTAGATGTTTAACCTTAAATTTAAGGGTAATTTACTAAAGGGCTAAAATAAGAAGAAAAAAAAATCCATTTTCTTGAAGTTCGCTCTAATGATTTTGATTAAATGTTATATCTAGACATTGTTTATTAGACCCCCATATAAACAAGATGGCAGTTATCATTTACTGATGAAAATTACTTTTATGATACTTTACGTGAAGGAAATTTTCCAATGTTCATCATTTCTCCGCAACTAATTTAGATACGAAATATCTTAACATTGTAAAGCTGTAGTACTATTAAAGATACACATCTTTTATTTGAAATTTCTTTTAAAAATACCAATAGTTTTTTAGCTATAATCAATTATTTATAGACAGTGTAACCTCCATTCATAAAACTTCAGTATATCCAAAATTCTCTATATATCAAAGTTTTGATGAATCTCTGTGACATTACATAGAAAAACAGTTTCCATATATCAAAAGATCCCTCTAAATATAATTTTGTTCTATACCAATTGCTATTTTAACTTCGTAATGGCGATGGTATAACTTAAGAAAAACAAAAGAGGTAAAAATAGAATGAAGATGTCGCATGAGGAAGAAGTAAACGTTTGGTCAAGATCATAGTGACAACGACGGGTTGCCTAGAGGTGTGATATTGTCTTTATACGCTTATAACCCCTTTTCTCAAGTAGCCTTCCTCCTTTATTAATCAGGTTCCGACCTCTAAGCCTTCTGAAAAATCAATTTCGGCTGAGCTTAACACAATACGTCATGGTTTTCAATTAGCTAAAAATGTTAGCTGTTACATCCTGTAGCTGTATTTCATGGACTTTATAGGTGTGAACACTTTTATGATGAATCCTCATAGAAACCTACTGTGCAGCAAGACGTCAGAAAGATTTCACACAATTGTTAGTTAATACATTTGAATACTACTGCAAATGTGTTTTTTTACGATATGTTAGACACATTTTTTCTTGTTTGTTTTTAATTATCTTAATGAATATAACTTGTACAATGTGATTCATATTCACTTATAATTAGTGCATTGATTAGGAAATATTTCTAAATACAATAGACTACACAATATCATGTATAAAAAGATCGTTTCTATAAATCGAAATTTATTTTATGGGCCCATTGACTTCGATTTATAAATATTCAACTGTACTTATTAAATTCAGGTCTTTGAAAATGAATTTGATTCCTATGCTCTTTGGTGGACAAAGATGATTCTCTTTTCTCAATTTTTTTTCTGTAGCAATTTCCCTAGTTTCTAGTGCCATAGAGTCATAAAGTAAATAAGTAACAGTGCATATTATTGTTTCATTTGTGATCTTTGGTGTAGTGTTTCTACAACAGTATATATAGCTATTATTTATTCTCACAAATCTTACGAGTTTTTTTTAGTAATGTCCATTTTAAGATAAAAGAGGAAAAATTCTGTGCGATGCACCGTACTTTTTATTTTTCTAGCACCAAGTCCTACTGCTTGTTCGGACTGTACGCTCATGTACTAATTGCACTAATGTGTTAGGAATAAGGAAGTTTTAATTTAGAGGAAGTGTATCCACATTTGCGTGGAGGGAAAGTGGAAAACTATTTAGGAGATCCACCCTCAGTGTACCCAACCAGGATCGAAACCCGATCTCCCTGTCTTCAGCAGTCTAGTCTATTGCGAGAGTAGCGCCTTAGATCATGTGGCCACCGAAGTGGCCTGTATGGTAATTATTTACTCATTGGTACACAACTTTAAAATAATAATTATTGTTTAAGCACTTTTTTAAAACTAATTTGAAAGGTTGAATTTCGATAAATTGTTCCTTCATCAGCAATAAAGGAGCGAGTGGGAAAACATTTAAGAAAAAACGTCTATACACCTGGATAGGGAATCGATCCCTGTCCTTCCTGTCATCAATGAACCAAACAAGAAACAACCAACGTCTTCGTACGCATCAACCGATCGGGTAGTATTAAAGAAAATAAAAATTTGGTGAAACTCTTTTTTTCAATTTGTATCGCGTCTTACAACTCGTCCGGAATATAAGAATTTTAATTATTCTAATGGTATAAGAATGAGGTAAATAAAATTAAGATGAAATGTTCCCGTATTCACGTGAAGCCGAGTGGGAAACCATTTAGGAGAATAATACCTGTCTCAGAACACTCAGCCGAGATTTTAAATGCGACCGCTCCGACACCAGAAAACCAGTCTAGATGAGCTTGACACTTAGTTCGCGTGTCCACCGATGCGGGTCAGGGCAATTCTTTGTTTTGGAGAAAGGAGGTACGGGATGTATATATTTAAGTAAATGGACTATTTAAAGTGACAAGGGTAACATTTCGCTAAATTAACTTGTCTGTGAAACCTGACTACAAATACAATTTATATTATTGCTACGTGGCTTCACGTGGTACGGGCTTGTGGCTAAACAAGGGGAAACAGATAGAAATGTTGGCATCATTGGGGGGCCTGCGACCTTTACTTTTAAAAGGGAAGATATTTTATTGTTTTGTTTAGTTTTAAAAATATATTACAAGCTTTATAATCCAGTATAGTTCCAACGCACGATTTTAGAAAAGGTTTGAACTACTTAATAGCTACTACCCCTCCGGGCTAATTGTATATATACACTATAGGGTTATTATGTTGCATTTATTTATTTGAGTTATTTAACGGGCACTTTCTGAATAAAATGATTATATCAGCACACGACTTATAAATTAACTTAAATCTAGAACAGACCCAACATCTAGTCCCCTGCCGTTAATTCATCATTTTTAAAGGGGAAACCCACATTTAACCAAAAATACATTTTTCGTCCGTGCCAGAAATCGAACTCGGGACTCTAAGTTTATAATACAGACACGCTACCTACTGAACTAAGGTGTTAGGCTGAAGGGATATGTAAATTGAGGATATTATTAAGAGCAAATATATCTGGAGTTGCGAGGAAGGAGAATAGGGGACCATTTACAAAAGGCACCCTGAGGACACCTGGACCAGATTCAAACCCCAACCTCTCAATCACCCGCAACTTCCTTTATTAGGAGAATGACGTTTAATACCATGCGACCACCGATTCAAGTGTTATAAACCAACTAAATATACCGCTTTGTAGGCTAAATATGTCTACTTAGGTTGAAGAGTTATTCACTGAATTTGTCAATACATTATAGTGAGGGGAGGGAGCGCTCAGGTACCAAGAGTTGGGGGAGGTGAGGTATCAGGATCCAAATAAGCAGCCTAGCACGGTAAATTCTCATTGTCAAGCTGTATATTGAGGAGAGGGAGTGCTTAGGTCTTGAAAGTCGGGGATGGTGATGTTTGTTTTCAAGATGAGTCATTTGAAATGCAGCCCATTAGGTGAGTTCAATTTAAGCCCACCAAGTATTTAAATGCATTATTATCCTTGAGTTAAAAGGTAGCCTCAAAACTTATATCAGCCCCGGCTAGGGCTATAGTAGCCATAATCCCCAGACGGGTGAGGCAGGTTGCATGCCAGCTTTTTGTAGGGGTTGACGGGGGTGACATTTGTATCACTCGGCCCCAGCACCCCGAGACACACGACCCCCCTCAGAGGGTATCTTATCCCTCTCCTACTACGATTTCCTTTACCGATGGTCCCCTCCACGAGCCAAAACTATGGTTCGTACACGCGATCACCTAGATATACCTGCCCCACTGTCTTACTTTTAAATGACGTCATAAACTGTCATTTCGCTTGATTAATTGGAGAGTCTTCCAAGAGATATCAGTTTGGAAATAATAGGATAGAACGGTATAGACACTTGTGAAAGAAACTGAGGGTAAATAATATTTGTACCCGAAACGCTTTTATTAGGTTCGTATTGATATAAATATTATCTTTGTTTGAGTTACGTGAATAAAATGAACTACACTAGTACGGTTGTTATAATTAAGATATAAATTAAATAAAACGTCGCATCATTTACATGGAGGGAGAGTGTAAAATCAGTTCTGGAAAAACAATCAAGTAGACTTGGCTGAGATTTAAACCCCTGTTTGTATTAAAGTTATGCTTGTAAATAGCCTCCATCAATTTTCCTTTCACTACAAAACCATATATCATGGACTCGTTGGACTCATGTGTGAATGTTAAGAAATATTATCTATGACAATAATAAAGCTTTTTCAATTGGATTTCTCCTTCATTTATATGAAGTATTTAACGTGCACGTTCTGAATCGATTGGTTATATCAGCACACGACTTATAAGCTAAATTAAATCTAGAACCGACAACAGCCAGACCTTGCCCGTTAATTCATCGCTGTGAAAAGGGGACATCTACATTTCACCAATCATACATTTGTCGATTCAAACCCGGTACCTTCAGCTTAGTAGACAGACATGCTACCAACTAATATAAAGTATTGGGTTTTTTCCAATGTTAGAAGTAAATCGTTGTACAGTTTCTCCTAAAACTTTCCCCCCTTTAAGCTTAAGCACTCTGGGAGGGGGCAATGTAGTCTGGCCCAACCCCCTAGTTCCCACACTTATGATACAAAGTATAAATAAAATAATATTTAAGATACACTTCAATGCAAACACTACATTATAAAGAGAACTAAATTATATAACCAGTACAAAATAAATGATATGGTACACCTCACAGACTTCCTAAGCATTTAGACATCTGAAAATTGAAAAATGACACCCGGACACGGGAATCGAACCCGGTCCAGGTGTCATTTTTCAATTTTCAGAATATGATATCGGAGAGGTGTTATCCTCACTAAAATGCATTAACAATAGTTCCGGCTATTGTTTCACTATTTAGACATCTGTTCTAATCTTGGAAGATCTGTGTAGCAAAATAATAGATAGTATTGCAAAGACATAACGGAAGAACAAATCATCACATTTAACTAAAATGCAAAATAGAAATATTATACACTGTTATTGAGAGAGAAAATAAACATAACTTTTCACCAAAGAGCATAACATAACAAAGGTTACTCCCCCCATTTCTCAGATCTACACTTAAAAACTATATTTATATATTTCTTGGAAATTATTGGTTTTATAAAAATATATTTCAAATCTTTATTTGTCAACAAAATGAGATGTGCCATTTTGTTTGTATGTAATTTTAATAGTGTTAATATACGAAATTTAATCAAAATCGCTGGGGAAGATTTATAGAAAAAATGCTGTTTTCTATTTTACCCCATATACTTTTAATTTTAGATTTGAATATAAAATTATTACAAAAATTTATGAAAACCCTAGATATAAAGTTTTAGCCCGATCAGTAAAATGGTTTCGAGTCTAGACCGAGGTACAAAGAGACATACGGCATCGCGAAAGCCCTGACTTTTTCGGACTCAGGGTCTCATGATACGTCGACATCAATTAAAGTCGCGATTTATTTTTTTGACAATCACAAGACTTCATTTCTCCAAAGGGTTGCAAAAAAAATAAAAAAGGCTAGATTTAATTATACATAATTACTGGCGGTAACCTGGAAAATTATATAAAGTTTTGTTGTTTTAAGTACTGTATCTTTCTACGCGTCTAGATTATGTATTAGAATGGAGAAGGTAGAATTTTGAAAAAAAAAAAAACATAA
>CABFVZ010002069.1:98962-105662 GCA_902151445.1 Timema monikensis | reverse complement strand
AAAGGGTGAGAGAGAAATTTTACTAAGATTAAATGCGTCTAAAAGCTATCTGGAGTTTTATTTATGGTAATTAAGAGCATAAATTAAATACTAGTGTTATATGTTTGTGTAACATTGCTAAAATTGAATCACACCCGCGCCTTCCAAGTGCGAGAATTTACTCTAAGCACTTCTTCAACATAGGCATGAGTGGTGCCATAACCGAGAAAGGGTGATTTCAGGGGGGTTGTTGACCCTTGAAAAGCATTTACCCCCTGGAATATATTTACCGCCTTTCATGGTTTATTTACCTCTCCTTTTTATTCGCCCGAATATAATACGATCAAAAACAAACTCCAAATAGCATATTAAGACATCAGATTCAAATTTAAATAATAAAGTGAATACCGTTCTTAATATCTTATAAGATCATTTATTTTCGAAGAGATTTATAAAAGATTCTATAAAAAATATCAATTTTTCTATATATTCCAGGTGAGGAATATGCCAATAACTTAAAGGGCGTTGCTCGCCTGTTACGTCACGGTCGGTTAAGATAGGATTTTCCATGTTATTGAACTTCAGTTTTACTCGGCGAGTTTGAAAGATATAACGTTGAAACAAAAACAATAAATTCTTGAATAATTTTAAACGTGGTCCTTCAGTGTCAGAAAATTATTTTTATCTAAGTGTATTTTTGTAAACATGTTTATTATAAATCCTCCACAACTTAGCATATTTGTCTTGGTCGCAAAAATGGCCTGTAGGAGTCTTCCTGCCAGGATGTAGATTGAAAAAGTCCGTGAAAGCATATGTATAGCTAGAATAGGAAACAAGAAAAAGGTAAAATTAAAAAAAGCAATTGAATGTTTTCAAGACGCCAATATTAGTCCTAGAGTGACTGTGTAAACTCGTCAGAGGAAGAGGGAAAGGATTATCAGCATATAGACAAGAGCCCTCCAAGAGTGAACCTATCATTTTCTTACCTCTCTTTCTATTGTGAAAATTGTTGTCGAAGAGTGATTGTGCTTAGACTGCTTAGGTGCGTTATGCTAAGATGCAACCTGCTTCGCATAATTGCTTCGAAATCTCCAGGTAGGCAACGTCGTTAAAGGCAACCAATTGTCAAACTTTTCCCTTATATCTTTAAGATTTTAGAAAGGAATCAAATCCACCAAAACACTTTTTTTTTCAATTGCCCCCAAAGCGTATAACCCGAACGGGTAGTAAGACACGGTGCTAATATTATTATTGCCCCCAACACCCTACACAAACAAGGGATTCCCCCACCATTGACTATAGTTACACTTAGCCTATACTTATGAGAAAGAGAGGTATTGAAAAAGGTGATCCATATATGACCGAGAGAAGACTTTAAAAAAAATGAATTCTAGGTATTTAATGTGCACTTTTTAAATCGACTGATATCAGCCTAGGACTTATAAACTAACTTAAATCTAGGACAAACACAACACCCTGCTCCCGGCCGTTAATTTATCACTGTGAAAGGGAAAACCCTCATATTATCAATGATAAATAATTATTCGGCCGTGCCAGGAATCCAACCCAGGACCCTTAGCTCAGTAGGCAGAATAGATATTGACTGAGCTAAGATGACAGAACTGTCTATTTCAGGGGAAGAGTTTGGTGCTATATATTCTCTAGGTATTTAACCTGTTCTCCCAACGAGACTCTACAGGCAGTTTCATATAAAAATATAATTTTTTTGACAGTTACAATGTGTTATTTAATTTTTTTTAAATATATTCATAAGTAATTTCACGTAATCTGCAGCATTCATATTTGATAGATATTAATATATATAAAGTGACACTAATAATTTAGGAACATTGCGGATCAATTAAGTCTAAGTAAGTATACAACCCGAATAAGTAGTTAGACGGGGTGCTAAAGAAAAGGAGTTTAAGCCACTCTCAGTAAACCCAGTTGGGATCAAAGCCTTGACCTCCTTGTCACAAGATACCCAGACTTAATAGCCTTGACAATTGGTTAGTGTATCCACCAATGTGGGCAAATACATAGCTAGGCAAGAGATATCATTGGAGTGTACTTCTAATCTGATATATTGAATGTATAAAGGTTTTATTGTGCAATATTGTTTATCATAAAATTAAGTTTCTACACATTTCAGAATACTTGGTCACATCCTCAAGAATCAAGATGGAAGGAAGTCCATCAACGACAAGTATTTCAACTCAGCCCCAAAGACTCCCTCTGCTCTGTTTACGATAAAGCACCTCTAACCTCTAAATACCCATACATTTTGTATTATTATATTTTTTTCACTCTAACTATTAGTCTAAACTATTTTTAATGGTCACTTAACTATATATATTAACTATAGTCAAACATTTATAGGAACCACGCTGTCCTTTGATATAAAATGTTTTTAATGTTAATTTATGTCCTATAAATATAATAAATAAATAAAGATGCCTGATAACTGATTAGGAAATTTATGATTTGAAACGGGAGATTGCTACAGCTAAAGACAATCTAGAACAATACCAAAGGCATGTAAAGAAAAAGAAAATACAGTTTGGATACCTTACTCTTACTTTAGAAGAATACGTATATTCTAGAGTAAAAATATACCTTCTAGTGATTGCACTGAGATCTACAATCATCAGAGTTTATTATTGTCCGAAGTATCTTGGCTTGGGATTTAAGTCGTATATTTTTTTAATTGTGCTGTTTTTAGAAAATTATAATATCACATAGTGAAAGTGTTGGATTAGGTCTAGCTCTAAATTTACAATCAAAATATTTGATATAAACAGTGACTAGAGCTTGGAATAATAAAACTGCATATCTCAGGTAATATTATTGTAGAAACAAAGGTGACCGTTTTAAGGTTATTTCACAAACACACTCCTTTTAAAATATTACGTAGATCCCGATCGTCTTTTATTTAATATAAATGCATTGTACCAAACTTATGTCATAAAATCAACGCGTTATCATATTTAAGTGTTTGATTTTACTGGTTCCACTTTCATCTATGGAAATAAACGGTAAAGTTGTCACTAATGACATATTTAAAATTATGGAGAATAAAGGTCTGAGAGAGAAAATTTGAAATACCTGTTTTAAGCATTTAATCTTTTCAAGCAGCAGTGGCGTTTTGTATATGATCCACGTGTCCTTGCCATCTTGGAATTAGGTAACCACGGCAAATACTAATACAGTACTACACTCCTAACGGTCATCCTGAAAATTAATTAGGAAATAAAGCGTATACACCAAATGGGTAGTAAGACACGGTTCTAAAATAAAATAAAAATTAGGAAATTCTTATACATAATTTGATAACGCCGTTTACGATAGTATAAATAACGAAGAAATGAGTTAACAGATTTTAACAAACGATTACTCATTTTAACGATTAGGAATCCAGGATGTCTGGAAAAATAATAATTTCCACAAAAACCCGATTTTCACCAAAAATTGTCAATTTTTACTGTTTTGTTTAGTTACCATGAAAACCGTTATTTGATGCATGGCTGTGAATCTCTGAATAAAATATATCTCTTTGGCTAAAAATAATAACTCAATCTTTATTTGTTGGTCAGAACACATCACAATTTTCTCTTTGGGTGCGGGTCATCTGAAAGATGCCTAAATTGGTGAAACATTCACTTTTTATTATAATGTTGTCGTTAATTCGCATTAAAACAATAATATTGAGCATAATTCGAAAATTAAAATGTTTAGCTCTTAAGTTCATGAAAATATGGTCTACATTAAGTTTAGCGCATGATAAAATTATATTTAAATATGTTTTGGTATGTATTATAAGCTCAAAAACTATAAAATGATCCTGGATGATGTAAAAAATAGCCATAGAGCCATTTTAACCATTTAAGTATGAGTTTTGGTGTTCATTTTTTGTAAAATAATGGGTTCTTATATTAAATTTATTCAAATAATGAATTTTGATGTTCATTTTTGCAAATAGTAACACAATGCAAATGCATAATTTAAGATATTCTTTCATTCTACCACTTAATTTTGAGGATATGATATTTAAAAGAGTAACGTTTGAGCACCACATCTATATTTTCACATTCTTACAAATACAAGATGTTCAGTTATGTTTCCATGTTGATACTTAATTTTGAGGGAATAATAATTAGAAGAACCGTAATGTTTTGTGTACCACAACTATATTTTCACATTCTCTATTTCTAACACTCTCTCTCACGGTCTCACACACACAATCTTTCTCACACTCTCTCACCTAACACACCAAACAGACACACTCTCTATCTCTCTCTCTCATATAATAGTATCTCATTCTCTCTCTCACACTTTAGCCCTCTTTCACACACACTCTTTACCCTCACATACACTTTCTATAACACACTTTCTATCACATTATATTTACTATACTCTCTCTCTTGATTTCTTTCTTTCCCAAACATTCTTTCTCACAAACGCTCTATCTCTTAAATGTTCTCTCACAAACGCTTGCTCTCTCTCATACCCTCTCTCTTAAATATCAATCTCACTCTTTCTATCTCATTCTCACTCTATATATCTTAAACTCACTCTCTCTATCTAAACTCTCCCTTTCAAACTCTTTCTTTCAAACTCTTTCTCTCAAACCTTTTCTCTCAAACTTACTCTTTCAATCTCTCACTATAACACCCTCTCTCAAACAGTCTCTCTTAAACTCTCTCTCTCTCTAACTCTAATTTGATAAGCCCATTTGCGGTAATATAAATTGCTAGGAAATGGCTGAACAGATTTTGACAATTGTCCATTCTTTCTAAAGGTTAGGGATTAAGGACTTGGGGAAAAATAGTAGTTTCCAGCAAAAAGCTAACTTTCTCAGATAGTTTTCAACTTTTCATTTTTTGTTTACATCACTGTGGAAACCATGATTTGGGCATGAATGAATATATATGTAGATAAAATATTTCCCTCTGGTTACAAATAATACCAAACTCAACTCTTACTTTAGTGATTTTGTGCAGCAAATAGAAAAAATATAGCAGTTATTTGTATATTCGTTAAACAAGCCGATGATATCAGTATATATATATATATATTATATATATATACCATTGTTGATTTTTATCCTTTCTCTTCTTTGTATTTGAATGTTTATATCTGCTCTTTTGTATAATTTGATAAGCCCTTTTCAGGTAGGTGAAATTGCGAAAAAATGGTTCAACCGATGTTGACAAACGTCCACTCTTTTTAAACGTTATGGGTCTGGAATGTCGGAAAAAATAGTAGCTTAAAACAAAAACCCAAATTTCCTAGCAAATTTTTCATATTTTCATTGTGTACGTAAGGACCCATCTGTACAATAATTATGTGTGCACATCACCATAGAAACCATTATTTGTAAATAGCTGTATATGGATAGATAAAATATTTGTCTTTGATTAAAAGTAATAATTAATTTTTACTTGAGTGTTTGGGTGCAACAAATAGATAGAGAGCTGAAAGAGGGATCGTTTCAAAGTTCTCATTGTGGTTCGAAGAGGACAAATAAACGTTTTGATTCAAATTAGACGCCAAAAGATCTATGCCTTTGACGCGTAAACTATTAGCTATAAAATTGAGTGAATGCTTTTTTTAGAGATCTTTTCCCAATAGAAATCTTAGAATACATTTTAATTCAATAATCGGCAGAAATCGCTACAACGATCTAGTAGTATTTATGGGAGACTACTTCACTACACGGTAGCAATTTTAAAGAAGCGCATAGCTAGACTTTTTTTAATGCTTTCATGGCGTTTTTATGCTACTAATGATTATATTTATACTTTTTATATTTTATTTAAAATAGTTGTAAGTATCTCAAGTTTCTGAGGAGCCAGCATTTTTCAACTACCTCTTTTTCTGCTTGTTCAGCTGCCTCGTGCATCTGTTTGTGCGTAAAAGACAAGGAAAAAATCGTTATTAATCTAAAATTTCAAAAATGTGTGGTATAAAGCCATCTCTGACAGAAAAAAATATAAAATGATATGCGTTACATGCTTACACTGTCTACTATGTTATTTTAACTGTAAATTGTTTGTTGATATAATTTTGTATTATAAATGTATTTTGTATAAAATTTTCGAAATATTACATTAAAACAACAACCGTACTTTTATTTGATATACATTGGTTAGTAAGTGTATATCTGTTTTTAGTATTGTGCTGGGTTAGTTACTAAAAGTGTCTTTTAATTATGAATGGTTCTGTGATTGTGCTGACGTTTTGATATAATTTATTTTGTACTTGTATAATATTTCGCATAAATTTGATATTAACAACATAATGATAGATGAAGATATTTTTTATAAGTCCATTTTGTTTGTTGTAGAGGCTCCTATGAAATAAGAATTTTCAGTTAATGTTGTTTGGGATAGTATACATTGCGCGTGAACTGTACTTATTGAACCCTTTTAAATATCTAATGTTTTTAGAGGTAATTCATACATAAACTAAATCATTCATTGCGGCAGAGATCGACAGCCAAGATACAGATAGTGTTACGCTAACAGTGATGCTTACCCCTCACTTTCTTTTACCGATAATCATTCAAAATTTTATATTTAACGTTCTTTGACATCAATATCGAGTATATATATATACTCTGTCATATTTGACATATATATATTTTATATGCCAAACATGACTACGATTCAGCAACAGCTATTTGAGATAATTATTTATAATAATTATTATATTGCATTAA
>CABFVZ010002069.1:86462-93962 GCA_902151445.1 Timema monikensis | reverse complement strand
ATGTAGTTTACATTTATTTTTTTACAATTTGATATCAAAACATATTTACCAACAGTTAACATTAATTTAAACACTTTAAATGGTTTTCGAGTATTGATTGTTTAACTTAAATGATATGCTTGGTAATTTTACTTAAATATTTGTTATTTATGCAAATCAAACTTAAATTGTAAATTTATTATTTTACTATGAATTTTAGGATCCCCTTTTTTATTTTATGCAAAATACTAATAAATTGAATATAATCTATTGCTGCACCCAGGACATTTTTGGGGTATCAAGACTTTAAAGATAATTTTGTGCACCATGTATTTCTACACATTCATGATACTCGCATATTTACAGTAATAGGATAGGAGTGAGGAAGGTGCTAATCATATTAAGGACATCCGCATTCACAAGGGGGGATATTGGAAATAATTTATAAATAAACACCATCAATAAAGCCGAGCATTACTCGAACACCAACCTCACCATCACCATAAATAAAGTATATTGCGAGTGAGACCCCTTGTAGACCACGCGACCATAAATGTAGTTTTTAAGAAAATTATAATAATTTTGGAGGAGTAAAATAAATTAAATAAGTCTATTTAAAATATGTGTAAGCCCCTACATATTTATTAAATATCAAACCAACATATCTTGCAAATCACAAATGTTGTTGGTTTTATTTTATTTCTTGAAGTCTATTATAATAAAAATAAAATTAAAAATTTATAAATTTCAAAATAATATATGCTTAAAGTACAATTTGATTACATTCTAGGAAATAATTGTTGCCATATTTCCGTCCATAATAATACTCATCATTTTAGTATTAAATGGATATTCATTCAATTTTAACACTTTATATGCTACTATTATTGATGTTGAGTTTTATTTATTATTTTGGGGGCTAAGGGGAGTGAGATGAGCCCACAAGCCTCTCCTTACCCTCCTCATCTTAGATATGGCCATAGTCTTTGAGTGGGGATGCAGGGAACGTGAGAAAAGACCAGTGTTTTATGAAGTTTTTATAGCAAAACATTTTTTTTATCAAAATAAATAAAGTATTGCTTATATACAAAGAGTTTAATTTTATTCACATGATGACCTCAACAGTTGTTGAATATCTGTCAAAGCTGTCCTGGAATTTCATGAAAATTTTTTTCTTTTCATTTAAAAAGGTCGTTATATAATGCCACTCATGACAGATATTTAACAACTGTTGATATCACCATCTGAAGAAAATTAAACTCTATATTTCTATTAGAGCAATATTTTATTTAGTTTGACCAAAATAAGTTTTGCTGTAAGAACTTCAAAAACACTGATCTTCTCGTGTTCCCTACATCCCCACATTAAATATTGACTTTTTTTGTTTTCACTGCACTTTATTATTATCTACAGAGGGTATTAAAAATATATATGTATCAAAGATCTACTCATAAAATGCAATTATGTTATAAACATTTTTTAAAATTAATATCAAGTGTCAAAATTTAAAATGTAAGATACAAACAAATAACAGCTACATTAAAGGCTTAAAGCAAACATTTCCAATTTTTTTTACAACAGTAATTTGTAAGCTCACATAACTTTATTTATTTGGTTCTATACGTAGTCAAAATTTGTGTCAAATGAGATATTAGGAATAACGAGTAGAAAATCCACACGTGTATAAAGGATTAATTAATAACTTACGCTTAAATAAAAATTTAAAAGCATTTTATAAAAACTCACACTAAAATATATGGTATAAGAATGAGTAAGAAACAAGTTTTATATACATATGTTATTTTAGTAAGTGATAAAAAATTTAAAAAAATTAATTTATCCTTTTTAATCAAAAACCTTTGACTGAAACATTTTATAATTTTATTTATTAATACTATTTTAAGTTATAGCATTTCAGTGTGTATATATATGTTTATATATATATAGAGGTACAATAATTATATATATGTGTATATATATATAAACATATATATACACATATATATAATTATTGTACCTGTTGTTTTTCAATTATGTTCAAAAATTGGCTTTAAGAAAAAAATATTGAATTACTACAACATTAGTTTTACAAATGACAAAATATAATTTACAAAGTCATGATAACAAAAATGATTTAAAAGCACCAAATGAATTCACTCGATTTATTTACAACATTAAATTAATATATTTATTTACAAATTAGGCAAGGAACGAATCTGCCCATGAAAGTGCTAAATTGTCAGCGCTTTTAGCGTCCTTTTCTTGAAACTTCGGTCAAGATACACTAATGTTTAACCTTTTGTCCACCATAATAATATACGCTAAGCAAATATTACACATTTGGTTTTAGTGTATCTGTTTGAATATAGGTATCATATTCTAGATGTTTTGAAGACATCTAGAAAACTAAATTATTTTAAACATAATGCAATATAGTATTTATCCAAACTGATATGGTTTGAGAAGGGTTTAAAGTTGGAATAAAATCTCACAAAATGCTAATATTTAGTTCTTTGTGAATTTTGGGGCTAAACCTAATTAACTAAAAGGCAAACCTAAAATTGATTATAAATTTAGCATGTTTGTAAAAGTAGCTAGCAAATTATTTTGTTACATAGTAAATTGTATATTTAAATAAAGTATGTTATAATTTTTATATATGCCATATAATTTGAATAAATAATTATAATTTTAACTTTTTTAGATTAGTAGGGATTACATATTTTTCTCTAAATGCTCAATGTATTTTTAAATAACCCTCTTCGGTGGCGTAGTTGGCTAACGTGCGAGTCATGTTGAGCACTACTGCTGAGGACGGGGAGATCGAGGTTCGAATCTCAGTCGGGTGAACTGGAAGTGTTTTTTCTATATTGTTTTCCACTCCCCTTCCACGCAAATGTGGGTTCACTTCCTCTAATTCAACCTTCCCAATTTCTAATCCATTAGAGTAATTAGTACTTAAAGCGTGTGACACGAACGGGTAGTAAGACGCGGTGCTAAATCATAACAATAATAATATTTTTAAGTATATATGGAAATGATCTTATCTTCAGTTGTTTACTTTATTTTACTATTACTAGCTAAACGTACATCATCTCAAGGTTATAACGAGATTGTTTCTTATAGGATGACACATTAAATACAATGACCCTTGTCTTTATGATAACACGTTTTTTTTCAGTTTTTATTTCTTCTTACCATACATAATTTTTATGTAATGTAGTGTCAGTATACATTTCACACGCTCAAATTTGTATTTATAAAATAATTAGTTTGTCATTTAAAATGACTAATTAAACTATTTCAGTAACTGTGTTGTCAATTTCATGGAAATAAACAAGTTTTTTTCAACTAGAGTGTAGTTAGATTTCCATCTAACAAATCATAGTTTGTTTAAATCAACACTGTTGTTGGCGAAATTCATTTGACATTTTATGGTCAAGTTATAAAATATTGATAATGTTCCTGTTACTTAACTTTCACAGTTACGCTTGCCCATTTAACACCAAAGGAGATTTTACCAAATTAGCAAAGCGGATATCACTCATTCAATTCAATAATCAAGGCAGTTGCATTAAATGCATAAAAAAATCATCTTAGTTTTGAATCCTCTTCCTTTACCGATTCTACAATGAGTATTTCCCCCGTTAGACTGCTTGTTTACCTACTCATAGTTCCCCTCCCTCAACTATTGATATCTGAGCGCTCCCTCCCCTCACTATAACAGCACACAATGAGCAGTTACCTCTGCTAGACTGCTTGTTAATCCTCCTGATCATTCCTCACCTACAGGTCTTGGTACCTGAGCGCTCCCTCCCCTTACTATAACAGCTCTACAATAAGCAGTTACCTCTGCTAGACTGCTTGTTAATCCTCCTGATCATTCCTCACCTACAGCTCTTGATACATGAGCGCTCCCTCCCCTCACTAAAATATATATAATACAAACCTCAGTACACCCGACCAGGATTTGAACCCCGATCTTCCTGTTATCGGCAGCCTAGTCTAACATGAGAGTGACGCCTTAGAACATATGGCCAACAAATCAGGTCACATAATGTTGTTACTCACATGATATAAACTCCAATATTCTGAGCTCTGATCATTCTTCAAAAGCTACATTTTGTTCACCCTGAAAGGTAGAAAGCATGCCTTGCTTGGTTACTTTATTGCAGGGTTTCTTAACCTGTAGTGCACGAACTTTGTGTTCGTGGGTATATTTCAGGAGGTCCGTGAACTTTATGGGGAAAATAATACATCTTCATTTTTCTTTCTAATAATTGTTTTAAGTACTACAACTTACTGCCCGTTCGTGTTATACGCCTTTGCATTAGTTATGCTAATTGCATAGGGATGAAAAAAGTTGAATTTAGAGGAAATGTACCAACATTTGAATGGAAAGAGAGAGAGAGTGTGTGAAACCATTTAGAAAAAACATCATAATTACTCCAAACCAGGATTGAACAACGATATTTCTGTAATTGACAGTCTAATATATTGCAAGAGTGACGCCTTATACCATGTGGCCACTGAGGCAGGTAGATTATGAATGCATTTTTAGCTTTTCTTTCAACCACTAATGAAAGCAACACACGACATTATTGTACACTATAGAAGTTTAAATATTAATGTTTAAATGTATTAACTTGTTATTTAATGAGCTAATAAAAAATTACATAATATTACTATATCACAAATTTGTTTTTATATTTTGGTAATTGTATTTCAATACATTATTATTGGTTTCCTTTATAACGCTATATATTTTTTATTTTAAGCATTTACAAAAGTTTATTCTGAAATGGTGTTCATGGCACACAATGTTTTAAGACCGTTGAGCTAAGATGTAGGTTATTCGATAGGGCCATATTTAAATAAGTCAAGGTAGCACTGTTACCTTTCAGGATAGACGGAGTAAACATAAGGCTATATATAAAACACGAACTTTAACACAATACAAGCTGATATTTGTAAAAGAGGAAGATACCATCATAGATTATTATTATTATTATTATTATTATTATTATTATTATTATTAGCACCACGTCTTACTACCCATTCGAGTTGTACGCACTTACGCTAATGTGTAATGGTAGGGTGATTGTGAGATGAAATGAAGGACCTACAGTTTAACGTGTAATCCAAACCACGGTGGATGCCTGGCATTCCCCACATTCACAAGATGTCTTGTCAGAGGTGAAGGAAGGGTTTGGTAATCAGATAAATCTGTGCCGGGACCGAGTATTGAACCCCGGCAACCAGCACAGAAGTCTGACACCTTACCCCTAGACCACCAGGTCACCACCATCATAGAAAGTCTTCGCCACGATGTCACGCCTTGTTTACAATGTTCATTATTATACCCAGTATATACGGGTGATGTTTCCGTTTTTAATTCAGTAGAAAAATTTGTAATAAAATAATAATGGCAATGATTATAAAATTACTAGTAAGGTAGACACTACTACTAAATTACAGCGTCCAATGGCCATTTTCTTCATTTTCGTTTGGAGAGTAATTTAAGTAAAAAAAGATCCTTTCTGTAAATGGTTTGTGAAATTAAAAGTTAAATACAGCATTATGTTATGAAACATACCGGTTCATTTTTATAAATATTTATGTCTCTATAAAATACATTCAATTAAAACCAATTCTCTCAAACAGTAATTTTTTTAAATAAAAATAATTTGTTTTACTTTAGTTTGAAAAACAGGGAGATCACTGTTATTTTTTGCTCTTATGACACTTGTATCTTTTCTGTGCATGCGTTTGTATCTAAACATCGCTAATGACTAGTAACCAAACTACAAAAAATTACACAGAAGTTTCCAAAATAACCATTTGTTTTAATAGGTTAATATACTCATTTATATTTGGTCATATAACTTGCACTTTCCTAACCAACTGAACTGGTTTACAAATTTTAATATTTACACAATAGACAACACCCAGTCACCCAAACGTCAAGTAATCACAATGCCTAATTATAGAAATGACCACATTTTCTGTCAATCTGAGAATCAAACCCGGAACATTTGACTAATTGGACAGACATAATACCAACATAATTAAGGTGTTGGCTTAGTTTTCTACTATAGTTGTACAGACGTTAGCTGTAAAGTTGTACTGGATTAAATACTGAAACATCTCACTCGTGTGTATGGGACATTAAAAACTGACCTATTAAAGTAAATCACATGGTCTTAGGTGTCAGTATTACAATAGATTGAATTGCTGAGTATAGGTAGATTGGGGTTCGAATCTCATTTGTGTGGATTGTAGTAGTTTTAAATAAATGATTTTCCACTCTTTCTACACGAAAACGAGGGTGCATTCAATTTAAACTCTAACTTTCTTCTCCTACCCCCTTAATTGTAAATATGCGGATAGCCCCAATGGATAAAATGGATAGTAAAATGCGGGGCATTATTAATTATATATGGGATTATGTTTCAGGAAATACTATTGGAAATGTTCTGATCTGACCTCTCAACGCATGCGCACACCAGCATCCGCCAAGTAACAGGAACTTCACCGACACATTGTAAACACCTTGACCGTCAAATGCGTGCGAGTTACAAAGTTCACCACCAATGTTACACCATCTGAAGCCCTTTCGTGATGGACTCGACGTGCTCCTTGGCCTTGAGTCTGAGAGCCGCTATGCTGTTGCTCCGAGGGTCGGGGTTCACTACCGAGGACAGTTTGGGGGGACTGACGACGACGCCGGGGTCACTGACGATCGGAGGGGTGAGGTAGCTAGGGTAGCCCGTCTGCGGGTGAGACAGGAACCCCGGAAGGGCACTGAGGAGCGGGGGAGCCAACCAAGGGTCGACGGGTAGAGCCAGGCTCGAACCTGCCGCCCGGCCAAGGGACCCCACCGAGTGATACTCGTTCAGGCCGAGGCGCGCCGCCTCCATCTTCTCCTGGCGCCGCCATTTCGCGCGGCGGTTCTGGAACCACACCTGCGGAACACAAGATGGGAGTCCTCAATTATCATCATTAACACCATCATTATCAATACTATCATTCCTATCATTAATAAAATAATGAATATGAACACATTTTCTTTCAAATCCATAGAAATTATCATATTTATCATTAGACCCTTACAACCTCATTGCTATCATCATTATTTATATTAGGCAATTCATCAAAACTATAGCTATAATCTTTATTAAAATTGTATTATAATTATCTCCTTTATATTTTTATTACTATCAACAATATTATTTAACAAGTTCTACATTTAAATTTTCATCATTATTTTCAAAAAATACAACTATCATAATATATCATCATCTATATTATTTAATATACTGAAACTATTATAATTATTTTTACAATAATCAGAATACCAATATTACCAAACTATTGATATAATCAGTCACTATCAACCCTTTTTTTTAACAGTTTTTTTATTACTTGTTCAAGTTTATACACATAATGATTATTACTTGAATGGGATACGGATGAGGAAGGAAGCATTTTAGAGGTAATATAACCGCATTGCTTGGAAGG
>CABFVZ010002069.1:70392-80392 GCA_902151445.1 Timema monikensis | reverse complement strand
TAAAAGAACTTGGCATTTCTCACTGTCGAATCACTAAAACGTGCCCTTTAAAGCCAATACACATACATTTATTAATCGTGTTATTTTGTATGTTGTTGATTAAATGGTTATTGAGGAGTAGAGAACAGTTTACTGGTACAGTCCTAACAAGTCTTGCTTACCCTGGCAACAACCCACGAGCCACAGATAATTTCCTTGCTATAAACTCTAAAATCTAACGCCAATAGCAGCATGCATGTCTAACAAAGTTTCAACTTTCTCAACAATCATTTTGTTGTACATTTATAAATTGGAGATTAATCACGTTCATTGAAAGGTAGACCTAAAAGGTATATCACTTTAACTTTCACATTAAAAGTAACTTTTTATCAGATAGGGAAAAAGTTATTCTTATTTCTTCTCTCTCTCTCTTTCTAAAAAAAACCCCTCTGAAACCATTGTACAGAAGTAATTTACAAACTAATACGAGTGAATTCATAAAGTTGTTACATTTATTCCCATAATGAAGTAGTATGGTAAAATTACCAAGCGGAGTGAAGATAAGGTCAATCTGACGCTCTATGGACGTTGGAGTGAAAAGGACATGAGTCCCCCGTTTTTGTTATTATTATTTTTAAAATGGATTTAGAGGTTGGGATGGCCTTTGAACTGTAACATGCCTTCTGTATACAAGACAATTTGTGTGGTTCTTTATGCAGGGAATTGACATTTGAGGTTTTTAACGTGTGCTTTTAGAATGATAGCAACAAAACATGACTTACAAACTGGCATGACTTTAAGACAAATTCAATACTTAGTCCTCCAGCCGGAAATTTATCACTGTGAAGGGCAAACAATAAATTTCACCATCGATAAATTGTATTTCTCTAGCACGGTGTGGTCCAACTGACAGCCGGTGGGTCAAATAAACTAGCGCTAATTCAAAATGTGACCCTCACATTATCCTTTGGTGAGAGATGTGAACTAGCTAACGATTCAAATAAATATACCTATTTAAAAAGGTAATGATCTATTTATATCTTTATAAAGTTGAGGGATATATAAACTTGTTTAGCTGTTGTAGAAAATGGGAATTTTTCATGGAGGTAGAAGTGCACTTGCTATAACCAATGTAATCTTAAAATTTCACATTTCTAAGTGAGAGTTAAATAAATGGAAAGAAGGGGCCTCTTAAAATTACAAAATTAATAAACAAAACTACTTCTCTTTGTGGTATTAATATATATTTAGCACAGCGTCTTACTACCCGTTCGGGTTATACGCTTTAAGTACTAATTACGCTAGTGGATTAGGAATTGGAAAGGTTGAATTATAGGAAGTGAAGCCGCATTTGCATGGAGGGAGAGTGGAAAGCCATTTAGGAAAAAACCACCCCCAGTTCACCCAACCGAGATTCGAACCTCGATCTTCCCGTCCTCAGCAGTCGAGCTCAACACGACTAGCGCGTTAGCCAACTACACCACCGAGGCGGGTCTCTGTGAGGTATTTATTTCAAATTTTGTAAGCAGGCTCATTCTGAATAGCAATAAAATTCTTAAATGTTTAAATTTTGAAGAGGGGCTCTAGGAATTAGGGAAGAGTGTAGGTTTAAAATAAACTATAAAATGAAAAATTGATGAGGTGTAAAATTTTAATTCATCAGTCAAATAACCATAGGCCTATACATTTTAAATATTTGATATTTCTAAAAGCTGACTGGTGAACTGGAGTTTTTGAAGATTCACTAACTAAAAGAACAAACTTGTTCTCACAGTGGTAGAAGATTTCAATTTGTCAGGGGAATATATGGACTCCTTAAACAAATATAAGGCTCTAAAAATTCTTAAATTTCTAAATGAAGGAGTGAATAATGAGGAAGGTGGATCCCCTTAAAATGTCTAAGACTAATATAAAAGAACTTTGGGAGAGGGGAGGGGTAGAAAATGTAAATATACCATGTAAGTAAATATACATTCACGTATAGCCGAATGACGACTGAACATAATATGAAATTTAAAAATTGAAACCCAGGAAATGGGAGAGCTTATCCTAAGATGTTTATAATTAATATATAGGCTATACCCGCCTCGGTGACGTAGTTGGCTAACGCACTTGTCGTGTTGAGTTCGACTGCTAAGGACGGGGAGATCAAGGTTCGAATCTCGGTTGGGTGAACTGGGGGTGTTTTTTCTTAAATGGTTTTCCACTCTCCCTCCACGGAAATGCGGGTTCACTTCCTCTAATTCAACCTTCCCAATTCCTAATCCGTTAGTGTAATTAGTACTTAAAGCGTATAACCCAAACGGCTAGTAAGACGCGGTGCTATATTTTTATTATTATTATTATTATTATTATTATTATAATTAATATAGAGCATTATTTTAG
This sequence comes from Timema monikensis, assembly GCA_902151445.1. Taxonomy (NCBI): domain Eukaryota; kingdom Metazoa; phylum Arthropoda; class Insecta; order Phasmatodea; family Timematidae; genus Timema; species Timema monikensis. The sequence continues at coordinate 78,028 of CABFVZ010002069.1, read as the reverse complement.
ATATGGCTCTATGTTGAAATGTGACATATAAAAATTCATTAAAGATAACCAAATAAGTATTAAAATTTCTAAATGGGAATTTGGGATCTGAATAGAAGGGTAACTCCATATATCACCAAAATTATTAAAAATCCTACTGTTGCCATGTGATAAAAAAAAACCAAGTTGTTAAAAGGACCAACCCACATAACAATAAAATCTGGAAGATTTGTAACAAAAAAAAATCATGTTTTTGGGAATAGGACATCAATATTCCTAATATTAAGAATAAAAGCTTTCTCGACATGGTGGAAAACTGTAAATTTGTAAAGGCAGAAAAAAAGTAAAAGAAATAGCAAACACAAAAACTAAAGATTATATTAAAGGCGATTAATTAGTATTGCGAGATAGCATAAATTAGTGCCTATATAGCGGAGACATAACCATTAAGATAAACTAGTTGTGGCATTATATCTTGGGGGTCCTTGATTCTCTTTGGAAAATACTGGTGCACAATATTTAATGTTTTGTAACAAAGTCTATTATTTCATTTATGTTACTCGGTGAAAACTAATGTGTTAATCTTTTTTCCAATATGTTTCTGTAATCATATATATTACTTCACTTAGCTTTAATTTTAAATATCTTGTGAATGTGGGGAATGCCAGGCCTCCACCGTGGTTTGGATTCCACGTTAAACTGTAGGTCCTCTATTTCATCTCACAATCACCCTACCATTACACATTAGCGTAAGTGCGTATAACCAAAATGGGTAGTAAGACGCGGTGCTAATAATAAAAATAATAATAATAAATAATAATATTTAATTTTAATCGTACTTAGGTAAAGATTGAGTTGCCAATGGGTTGTGTTCGTTTGTGCAGTCAGTTTGTATACTAAGTAATATTTTGTTTCAAAAATTTAAATTATTTCTGTTTATTAATTGCCATATCTGGTTTGTGATTGTCCTAGTCAGCTCAGGAGGAACTATAAAATTGTTGGCAGCTGGATGTTGAATGTCCTAATTTTATGTATTCTGATGCGTCTAACCCGTGCGATGAACGTGTCAAATTGGTAGTTTATTTTAAATAAGTTATTATCTCGATATTATAATCATCAACAAGACCACCAAAGTCACCTTTATTAATTTAGTAGTAATCTTTATTTAAATAAATGCAGTGTAGCAAGAATAGAGATGGCGTTGGAATCTATTAGAAAAGCTTTTTTTTTACATGGGGGGATTGTTCTATCTGCCATGATGTGTTGTTGGGTTCCTCCCCGCTGTCCCCTCGCTTTTATACCCTCGCCACCAAGATGGCGGCGACGGTAAAAGGAGTGGAAGGTCCCGCAGGGACCCGCCGAAAAGCGAGGAGGACGCCCGGATGCCTCTGCATCCCCTTTATTATTAAGGTACATACATACATGTTTACATTGGTTATTACAATTAAATTAGTTATATAGTAAAACTAGAGGGTCTGTTGGCGTATCTCGCCACCTGAACACTGCCGCTGTAGGTGCCTCTCTGCGCATGATGTTGTGCAGCTCCTGTCTGGATGGCCGGTCTGCCGGATTATCCTCGGATGCCACCCAGAACGCTTCCCACCAACAGTGTCTCAGGCGATGTGCCACAAACAGATGCAAGTTGCACATATCCTGAGCACTGAAGGTGAGGCCGCGTCCTTTGACCGCATTGTGTAGAACGGTGGTGTTGGCCGTCCCCAGTCGGATTACTCGGCCCCCTCCTTCCTGGAACTCCCATAACCAGGTTATGAGAGCCGCCGCCACCTCCGCCCTGTTGATCTCCTCGGGGTTCTCGAATCGCTGGAGGCGGCACTCGTTGCGGTAGGGGGCCAAGCTGGCGGTGCTCCAGGGGGTGGCATCCGAGAACACGTCGACCGGGAGGGCGTTGGGTGGTGCCCAGCTGCAGGTAATCCAGCGTGGAAACTGCAGCAACTTTTCTGCGAAGGCTGGAAGTCCGCGGTAGAGGCGGGCTACTACGTATTGCGGCCATCTCAGATTATGGGCGAGCCAGGAGAAGTAGCCCGCTATCTTCTCCCGGCCCTTGTAGTCGGTGTTCGGGAGGTGACGTAGTAGAACTTTCGCTCTCGCTATGATTCCTTCCGTCATCGTCAGTTTCTGGGAGCTGGTGTCGATATCTAGTCCTAGATATGTCAGCTGCCTGCAGGCTTTGTTAGATGATTTCTCTTCGTTCAGTGTTAGTCCCATTGTTTTCAACAGGTGGGGAACGTGCTCCAATTCTTCCTTTCTGGGCGAGTAGAAGAGTAGATCGTCCAGATATGCAATCCCGCGTGTGTTAAGTGCTACTTCCTCTATGGCTTTGATGGCTTCCTCCGAGGTTCGCTGCATGATGGCCGGGGCTAGGGCGTGTCCCATTGGAAGGCGTGTGATGGCGTATTTCCTTCCTTTGTAGTACACGCCCGCGAACCGTCGTGAGTCTTCGGAAATCGGGATCTGGAAGAAGCCGGATTTAAGATCTACTTTCCATAGCCAGTCTTCTCTAGGAATTTTCTGGAGTACGTTCCCCGCGGTTTGAAGACTGAAGTTGGGCGTGTGAATAAATGGAGTCCAGCTGCTAAAGTCCTGTATCACCCTAATCTTCCCGTTGGATTTGGGGATTAGCCACAACGGGAAGGCATCGGTGATCCGGGGCTCTTCTATCAGCAATCCTGTGTTAATCCAATCCTGGATTACGATGTCCATTACCGGTGATGGCCTTGTTTTTTGAAAGTTTCTCGGAGCGTCTTGTGGTCGTGGTAAGACTACCCCTGTCTTGCAGATGGAAAAGTGCCACTTGTTGTTCCAGAATATTCTTTGGATGGCCGGAACAGCCACCGAATCATATTCACAATCCCGGAGTTGTCTCGTCGGGATGTTCTCTTCCTGCATGAGCACCTCGAGTTGTTTGCCGAATGATGGGAATGGGGATCCACCGGTGTCCTCTTCACTTTCGTCCCCAATCTCATCTTCGGGGGCGGAGTCTCGGGGAAGAGGAGGTCGATGTTTTGGTGTTTCTTCCTCCTGTGGTGGTTCCTCTTCGTCTATGACGTCGATGCCCAATTCTTCTATTAGAGTTGCCAGAGAGTCATATTCGCGAATCTCTGTTTGAGGTTTCTGGCTGGAGATATCTCGGAGTTCCTTTTGTGTGGGTAGGAGCGCTCCTAGGACAACGTCGTTCTGCTCGTTGTTCCCCCAGGGGATAGTAGTCGAAGAGCTTTCGTCGATTCCAGGCTCTTCCCCTGTGGTCCAATCAAGTCGTTGCCAGTCCTCGTAGTCCCATAATGACTCCAGCGGGAGGTCTTCGTTAGTTTCCCATGTGGCTTCTAATTCTTCATTGACAAGCCAATTCCAATCTTCGAAGTAGTCTGGATCCGGAACCGGAAGGCCGGCCTCCTGGTATACCCTGGCAAGGTTCTCCCTGGATGGAGGTGTTTTCTTAGAACGTGCCATGATGTGTTGTTGGGTTCCTCCCCGCTGTCCCCTCGCTTTTATACCCTCGCCACCAAGATGGCGGCGGCGGCGAGCAAAACAATAGTGGTGGCCTTGAGATACCTATGAAAATGTATTTTTTTTAAAAAATTTTTTGTTATTTAAGTATTAGGTCCTATTAGTTGTATTTTAATATTACTGAAAATTTCTACTTTTACGTCTCTTGGTGTTTTATTCATTTGAGAAAAATATGAATATTTTCTTTAGTTTAGACAAGGTATTTGATAAAAAAAAAAGCAATTGTTTGTTTTGAGAGATTAATAGCCTTATTTTTGATAGTAGGATTAGAAAAATTCTACTAACCAAAAATACAATCTATAAGTTATATAGGTAGGCCTACAACAAATAATTGTTTATTAAGGGTTGTTTTAAAGCTTATATCATATTGATGGAAATACCAAATATATCTACGGCCTATGGTTCAAACTGATATTAGGATTTGGGCTTTGGAATAAAAAACGTTGGACCACTCTGGCCTAGGTCATGTCGGGAATCGAGCTTGCTATCAATAGTCCTGTAGTTATAAGTGGTAACGACTTAGCTAAGCTGTCGGAGCGTTTTGTAGGAATACTTGCCGTTTTTATATCATCATTGATTAAAATTAAATATTTATTTTAAATTAATGACCCAAATATAGGCTCTAAATCTATTCAGTTATTATTATTACTATAACTAGTCGTAACATTAATTAATTGACTTTAGGGAAACTTAGACTTGACTTGACTATCCTAGTAAATTTATTCCTCGCCTTTATTTTCAAACTTGCCTTCCTAACTTATGCACGCACATTCAGTAAATATACTATTGTGCGTATGGTTGGCAAATTGAAATTACTAAGAGGAAAGAACCATTTATCAGTATAGTCTCGTCAAACCTGCTCTAGGAACAATCCATTAGTCTACCTTATTATTCATGTAATTACAAAAATAAGGAAAGAAACTTAAGATATGTTAGAAGTTGACTCCAATATACAAAAAAATTTAATCAAAAGATTAAATGACAATAAATAATTAAATGAATATTATAACAGCTAACAAACTTATGTAGAGAAACTAGTAAAAAATTAGAAGTAATAACCTATAAGGTGATAAACTTAAAATGAAAACACTTCTATAAGTAAAAAATGAATAAACCACCGATGAAAATGAATGTTATTTAATATAACATAACAATCAATAGTATGGAAGAGAATATATTATTAAATATAAGATTGATTGTGAGTGTTAAATAAGGTTTAATTACTTAATAACACAAAGTGATTAATAAAGATAACTAATTTGATAAGAATAAACATTATTAATGTTGATAGTTAAAACAAGACATAATAATAGCATCCAACAGCGGTTAGGTTAAAAATACAATTGACAATGTGTATCTGGAATATAATTGAAAAAACATTATTCAAAATTTCGAAAGGATAAATAGATTAATTTTGTAAAAATTGAAGTTGACAGTATTAGTTATAACAAAGAAATGAAAGTTTGCAATAAAAATGGGACATTCCTTATCTGGAATAAATGTTGATCCCTTCTCCTTAATGAATCCGATGATAAATCATCACAGTCTTGGACGTCTTGGATGTTTTAAATAAATCTTATGTTATCGGCATAAAAAAGATAGTTGTATGCATGCTCATAAAATAACACCTTGAAACCGTAAGGCTTTTGTAAACCGATAACCAAGAAAACTAGATTTAATAAAAATCATGGTAGTGTTTTTGCAATTTTTAGAGTAAAACTCTTTTTTGGACAAATAAATTAAATATTTCTCCAGTAAAAGCATAGAGTTAAATTTTATTCACATGGAAATATCAACAGTTAATGAATATCTTTCAAGGGTGTACTATAATTTAATAACAATATTTTTTCTTTATTTAAAAAGTTTGTCTTCTAATGTCACTATGCTCATGACAGGTATTTAACAACTGGTGATATCATCATGTGAAGGAAATCCAGCTCTAAATTAATAATGGAGCAAAAATCTTCCTGTTTTAGCACCCAAAAAAAGCCACAAATTTTTCATTAAAAACTGAAAAAATACCGCCCTTTTCTCGCGTTCCCTTCACTCCCACCTTAAGATGCTGAGAATCAAAAGTTGATATTATTTATTTACCCTAAGATGTCACCAAGCTAGCAAATAAATCTGATGGTTTTTAATTATTACTTATTAGCGAGGATCTCGCCACCAGAATCACTTGTGTTTTCCCATAGTATATGTTTCTCTGAATGTCATTAGTCCTAAATATGTTTCTTTCTCTATCCTCCCTACAATCAGGTAACCTTGAAGTAAAGGTTGTATGGAACAAATTGTGATCGCCTCTTTCCTCAGTCATACCATCGTACCAGTACTTTATAACGGTGAGATATGAAAATAATATTTAGATCTCAATCTGTCCATAAGCTATCTTTTTTTTTAACACCATGTCTTACGATAAATTCGGTAATAAGGTAGTAAGGTAGTAAGAGACGGTGTTAAAAAAAAGTTAATGTAGGGACAATACATACATAGGCCTACATAATTATGTAGATATATTTTAATTTATATAATGTATTAAATTAATACATGTATGACATATTTATACGCATACATGTGTGAACATAAATATCTAATAGATCAAGCCACATATACATACATTTATACATAATTCATACATAAGTAAGTTTATATTATTCGTATGTACTGTACATACATAATACATACAGTTAGGTTTTCTTATGAATCTACATATCTGAGAGCTATAAAATTTACTAGATCTACTTTCACTTATGCATACATCAAGTCTTGTGATTTTTAGCTGTCAATTTCAATAGATACAGTGGAATGCCAGGCCGCCACCGTGGTTTGGATTCCACGTTAAACTGTAGGTCCTTCATTTCATCTCACAATCACCCTACCATTACACATCGTAAGTGCGTATAATACGAACGGGTAGTAAGACGCGGTGCTAATAATAATAATAATAATAATAATAATAATAATAATAATAATAATAGATACAGTGGCGGATCCAGATCATTTTCATAAGGGGGTCATAATTATAAATAACATAGCTACTTACAATGTTAGATTTCTGTTTAAAGCCATTTAATAATTTTTGATTAATGTTTGATATCACGTATATTTCAAACCATGGTCATCCTCTCCTAAATTTTAAAACCAAATAGTTTCTATAAAATATTTGTAGTGGCACTCCTTCAATAATTTTTTGAAAAATGGTTCACTCTAGAAGCTATGAGTATTCTTCGCTTTGTTTTTTTAATTATATTATTTTATAGGCCATTCACATAGTCATTTTTGAAATTTGGGTGCCCCTTGAATATATTTAGAGTGATCCTCACCTTAATGTTTTACGATAGTAGTAGAAGTTAATCTTTGAAGTGGTCATCCACCAACAACATTTTGAAAATTGAATTCTTTCAGAAATTTCAAAAAAATTAGAATTCGGAATTGTCCACTCCTAGATATTTTTGAAATTTGGATTAACTTGGAATATATTCAGAGCTTTCCTCCCCCAAATCTATCTGCCAGTTAGATGCCTATAGTCTAGTAGTTATTTTAAGCAGTCTTCTCCAGCAAATTTTTGACAACAGAATGCATCTTAAGTCATTTGGAGATTGATTTAAGGTCATCTTTCAGCTTCATATTTGATAATATCAGAGGATTTGAAATATATTTAAGGGGGAGTTTAATCCAGGGAGGAGTAAATTATGTCCAGAGGCAGAGTCCCCCACAGTTCCGCCGCTCCTGCTGTCCACATATACTCTATATTCGGTATTCGTGGATGAACTACTCTTACTCGATTATTAGTCTTCTTTGATATTGTAATGTAACTGATTTGCCCCTAAAAAGTATGTGAAAGCATTGACAAGAATATCATCCTAATTTTATAAACGTATCTTATTTCATTTAAATTTATGTAGTATATTAAATGGCGCTTAAAGCACTTCTTCTTCTAAGAAGGCAAAAGCCACTGATCAGTGACGTCACGCACGTGACATTAGTAAAGTCAGGTTGACAATATATATTTTTCAAATAATAACTTCCTCTTCTCGAAGGTTCGAAGAGAGATTTTAAAATGTAACTTGAGTCATTTTCCGGCCCTCGAAGCTTCTAGTAAGACCGAGATGTTTTTGTCTTGTATTTTGTTTTT